>JAVTVJ010003169.1:0-65392 GCA_034509425.1 Eopsaltria australis
AAGACCCATAAAAACTGTATTTTTCTTACAGAAAATCCATGGTGTAAGCAAAAGAGACTTCTCTCCCTAAATGAACTGGAACAAGAGCTATTTCTGAGATGGTAAACTGACTGGAGGTCGAAGTGTTGTTTTTTGTGTGTTGTCAGGGAGAAAGAAATGGAGAGGTGGGGGAAGGAGGGGTGGTCTGAGAAGTTTGTTCTGGTTTTTCTTGGTTTTTTTTCCTTTGTCTTAGGTATATTAATAAAGTTTCTTTATACTTCATAAAGTTTGAGCCTGCTTTTTCTGCTCCTAATCCTCATCTCACAGCAAACATCAGGTAAATTTTGGTAAGTGTGCTGGCATTTGGCCAGAACCTCGAATAGGCAAACTGGAAGCACTACAACCAGTCAGCCAAATGGTGTGGCCATTTTTTAGGCAAGAAGCTAAATCTTTTCTAACACAGTAAGTTTTGTAAATCAGAATAACAATTCACCCTTCCCTTGAGATACCTATAAATGTACATTTGTAAATGTTATTTCCTTTTTTTTTTTTTTTAGGACTGCTCCTTTACCTCCTATCTCTGGACAGAACTGATTTTAGGTAATATGGAAACGATAATGAAGAAAAGCCTAGTCCAGATTTCCAGTTTCAGGTCTGCAACACAAGATATTGGTTTGTGTGGTTATCTGAACTGAAGCTTGGATTACAGTGTTGAAGATTTACTTTCACCATCAGTCTCCTAACACAGGGCATCCTCATACAATTTAATTTCTGCTTTCAAAACAACTGGGGAGAAACAAGAAAATATTTTAAATGCTGAAAGGCCAGCAGATATGCTCTCTGGTCAAACGTGCATTGCAGTCCTCTAGACAATACAAACTAATTCTTAAAATCAGGAAACAAAGCTGTTCAAAATCAGGTCATTACAGCCACATCAGGCAAACTGAAGAGACCAGCAAGCTTCCACAAGCAAAGTTTTTGGACCACAGAAACCTGACATTGGTGGTGGTGCACATTTCTCTTCTCTCCATCTCATCTATTTTGGATTAAACACAGATCACCAGTGATCAGTGCTATTCCCTTTCTAATCACAGGTCCTGGTGAGATGATGCTATTGCCCTAGTCCTTTCCAAGGAATCAGCACCAAAATAAGGTGCTTTCTTACAGCACTGAAACAGTGTGAGCACTCTTCTACCTTGTCCCAGAGCTACAGCCTTGCTCCTCTGAGAGGAGCTAATATGGGGTCTGTTGGACCTCCTCAGCCATCACTCCCAGCCACCCAGCCTGAACAAAAGGACTGCTGCACCTCACTTCATTTGGAGTCACTGCTGGCATGCTTGCCAAACTCAAAGGACTGAAGTGGCTATGACAGAACCCTCACTTGGCAAAGTGGCCTCCCCAGAGCTCAAGTGAGGCCCATCACGTGTCTCTGCTTCAGCCTTTTCCTGGAACTAAACCCAGATCACAGTGTGCACACAGATCATCTGATCACATTCTTCTTATGCCACATTAGTCAGAAATTAAATGTAACACTCTGTAACAGGTAAGCAGGTGGAATTAGAGACACGATCACCAAGGAGTAAAAACAGCAAAAATATGTAAATTCCTGTATACTTATTTTTCAGAGGAAAAAGGCAAAACACAGGGAAAACAAAATATATAAATATTATTTTAAAAATATAATCAAATATAATATTAAAGAATGTGAGTTTGAACAAAACAATAATGAAAAACACATGTTACACTTTCAGCAACATACCTCCACCTGCTATGTCACAACCAGGGCAGGATTCATAGCATTTAACTTGAGGCATCATGAATACGTTGAGGTACAGCCTTCTTCAGTAAACAGTGGGGAAACACAGGACTGTCCCACAAGCATTTCACTGCACTCTGAACTGGGTGGGGTGAATTGTCCTCAGGTGATGCCTCCTTTACCACTGATGCCTAGACCTCCAGCTGGTGGGTAGCAAACTTCTAGATGAATATTAACTGAGATAAAGCCAGCTTATAGTGCACATTATACAATATTTCTATCTTTATATACAGGACAAAAGAAAATTCAGGCTTGAAATCCCATTTTTTTTCTTTTTGCCTGTCCTTTTGTGTCTCAATTTACCAGTTGCATGGAACATTACAAAGCCCATTTTACACATGACCCACATTTCCTAACAGAACGCTTACTAAACCCTCACTGAAGGTGAAACAGAATTTCGCATGCTACTCCAGGAAAGGTGCTTTGACTGGGGAGGTTTTTTTGCATTAAACTCCAGCAAAGAGGGGCTTACCTGTCACACCAAGGTGTTAATGGTTTCTAGAATTCCTTAGGTTTGCATTGGCGCTACTGATCACAAACACAGGGAGCACAAAAAAGCTGTAAGTGCAGATCTGAACCTGTGAAATGCTGAGCAAGTTCAATCACAGCTGACTGCTGTGGGCGTTGAGGGGATGCTGAAAGAAGTAATCCATGCTTGCAGGATCAAACCTCAGCCACACAACTCATCTGCAAAGAGCATGACTAAGAGTCACTAAAAGCAAAGCCTCTGTCAAGGCCCTCTGTGGAAAATAAATTGTTTAAGGATTTACTAGGTTGACTTCAGTATTTTTAGTAGAATTTCAGTGTATTTACTCTCTACCATATTTTAATTCAATTCATCAAATAAATATTATCCATTAAAGATTACACACCTGTCAATCAGAAGTTGTAAAGGTCAGCCTTTTCAAATTATTTTTCAAAGAAACCTTGGCCTTTACTAAAAGTGCAGATCTTTGTTCATAACCTGCAAACCTCCTGTCTGCAAAACTGTCCTGGGTTAGGCAGGAGGGGTCAAAATCCAGGAAGTGACCTATGCTGCAGGAGGGGATATGACTTCCTTCCGGGGAGAGAGAGCCAGTAGCTAGGTAGTTTTAAGGATTGATGTATTGGTGAACCAATTAAAAAGTTGATCCGCCTTCGGGGAAAAAAACCATATATAAGCAGAGACCCTCTGTTCCTCTTCCTCTTTTGGCCTGCTGCTGTGTAGAGAGGAGCATCTCCTGCTTTTCTCCCTGGTAAGGCCCCCCTCTCTCCTTCCAAAGGAGGGGGGGGGGGAAGGGAGGTTTGGAGCGGCCGTGCTGCTGCAACCGGGCATGGGGAAGGAACCAGCCGGAATTGCAGAAAGATACAGTTCAGCCGGCATGTCAGCTACACTAGACAGGGCCACGGCCCTGCTCCGGGCCGGACTCCATCCAGCTCAGGCCAGGCCCTGCCCTGTCACCCCGGGCCCAGATGGCCCTACCAGGCCGAGCCAGCTTCACAGAGCCAGGCCACAGAGACTCTGAGAGCTTCTGCCATCCAGCTCGGACCTTTTCAAACAGCCCGGCAGAGAGCACGTGATCCTCACACTGCCAGAGAGACAGAAAGAGAGATTAACTCTATCCATGCCTGGACTAAACTTACAGACACCCATCCTTCCTTGCACAGAGAGAGGAACGAGTGAGGACCCATAAAAAACTGTATTTTTCTTACAGAAAATCCATGGTGTAAGCAAAAGAGACTTCTCTCCCTAATGAACTGGAACAAGAGCTGTTTCTGAGGTGGTAAACTGACTGGAGGTCCAAGTGTTGTCTTTTGTATGTTGTCAGGGAGAATGAAATGGAGAGGTGGGGGAAGGAGGGGTGGTCTGAGAAGTTTGTTCTGGTTTTTCTTGGGTTTTTTTTCCTTCCCTTTGTCTTAGGTATATTAATAAAGTTTCTTTATACTTTATAAAGTTTGAACCTGCTTTGCCTACACCTAATCCTCATCTCACAACAAACATCAAGTAAATTTGGGTAAGTGTGCTGGCATTTAGCCACATACCTGAATAGGCGAACTGAAACCACTACAAAAACTTCAAAATAAAAAAAAAAAAAGTTTGGTACAACAGAAGTCTCCATTCATAAGGCTTCCACCTTTGAGCTCCCTGTGGGCTGCCTGCCTGCCAGAATGCTCTTTAGAAGCAAGACAGTGGGGTACAAACGGCAGTGGCAGGAGATGCTGCCTTCCCAAGGAGAGACTAGGGACAGGTAGAAAGAAAAATCTTTTCAAAGTTCAATAGGCCAAGTTTCTCTTTGAATTACAGCAGCGTGAATCTGATCTAATCCTGCCAAAGGCAATGGGGTTGTGCTGGATTTACACTGCGGGAATCTGAAATCTGAATTTGGCCTGCCATGTTCCAAGTCACAAGGACCTTTTCCCAGTGCTTAGGAGGTCTTCTGTCAGTAACTCTTACACTTGTTCAAAGATGTAGGATGTCACCCCAAGTGCGAAGTGCAGCACTTGAGCACTGCTTCCAACCCTCTTTTGCACAGACATGGATAACCATGCAACACAGCAGGCAGGAAAGCATCAAGGTGCAGCATTGCTGCCAGCCTGGCCTCCAAGGCAGAAACGCTTCACTGTGGGTGGAATGGGGCAGTGCAACTTCAGTACATGCACAACTATTTAAGGAGCAAGAGAAAAAAGGCCCGTGATTATTCAGTGACAATTTCAGTTTAAAGGCCAATATGAGAAAATAACACTGCATACTAACTGAGTGTTATTTGGCAACTGAACAGTTGGTCAAAGAGTGAGAAAATAATTTGTTAGCACCTTCAGTTGCCTGCACTGGATTATTTACTTGCAAGGTAAATAAAACAGAATGTGCCTGCATTTCTCATCTCACTAGATCTCTTTCCAAGGAAAAGCTACCATAGTGGCCAGGTCAATTCACACCATTCAATTAGGCCTGATTCTGCCTAGTTAAATGTCTCAGATTCACTTAAGAGCTGTCTGTAAAAGAAAAAGGCTGTCAGCTTGTGTCCCTATTGACTTCTTTGGGATGCACAAAGAATGGTCAAGAGCGTCTTCTCAATAAAAGCCTCGGCCTTGACTGTCTGGCTTCAAGCCTGTAAGGAAAGGGATGGCCAGCTTCTCTCACGTGTTCCCACTGGCCAACAGTAGCCCCAAGGCCACTGTTAGCCACACTGTCTGGCCAAATGTACACTCAAGTCTGAATTGCTGCATGCCCTGTTCCTGAAAGGTGGAAGACTTGTATCAGGTCCACCTGCACCCCATGGAGGCTCTACTAAGATAAGAGTTACCAGCTGGCCAAAGATGCTACTTCCTCTATGCATCTTGCCCTGTTCAAAAGCAGTAGTAGGATGGCTTGTTTGTGTAGTAATTCTTTAGAAGACTGGCTAGGGCCTGGGAAAACAATGAAATGTCTGTGACATGAAGGAATAAAAGTAGTTCAGTGGAAAAAAGGAAGATTTAGCTGGACTGGTTCAGACTGGTTAGTCACTTTAGCTAACACCTATTTAACTTCAGGAGCTAATGAACACTATAGAGAGGATGACTTTATTAAAGATTCAATTATATTCCAATTAATATGTAAGAGCTGTATTAAGCATCCCTGAAAATACCACAATGTCCTCCAGCTACATGCAGGAAAAAACCCAGACTATGATCCCTGGCTCTTCTAAGGTAAAACACAGGCAAAAATAAAACCTTAAAAAAATTACAATTGTCAGGGGCTCTTTACCCTTCTTAAGGAAGAAGAAAAGGGCTGATTCTTTTGTGGATCTCTTCTACCTGCTTCTTTCCCTCCTCAGTTTTTCTCTGTTGCAGGTAATTCCACATGATTAATAGGCTCTTCTCAGTAGCGCTAGACACAGCTCTTTTAATCTGTCTTTGAATCTGAAGCTGTCTAATCCCGAGGCCTTCGGCCCCATGAGACACCACCTGAGGATCACAGAATAAGATACTTCTCTCTGTTTTAAGTTTGGATCCACAGGTCTGCAATAGAAGGAAGCTCATTTAAATTTACCTTATCTGCCATGATCATAGAGGAGCCTCCATGGATGCCCAGGATGGGAGTGAGGGTCTGGGCAGAGATGAAGTCCAGGATCTGGGCAATGGCTTCCTGGTCTGTGTCATCAGCAAATACCACCCCTTGAATCTTCCGGTCAGACATGAGGTCACAGATGCGGGTGATGATGCTCTTGGGATCTGTCTCATTCATGGCCACCAGCTCCACCTGAGGCACCACTGAGAGGTGGTGGAAGTCATCTTTCTCGTGGGCATCTTTGATGGCCACTTCGTCTGAGGTCCCCACCAGGATGACTGCAATGCCAATGCTCGGGTGGCTTTTCTGGCCATGGGCCCTGATCCCTGTTGTTGCAAGGACTGCCAGCACCAGCCAAAACCTTGGATAGTAGCACTCCACCCTGGGCCTCATCTTCGGCTCTTACACTCCCTGAGTGAGGAAGAAAAAAGGGGGAAAGTAAAACAAAGTGATTAATTGACAAGTCAATTATGCACTCAGCCTTCAAGGTAGATCCATTGATCTTCCTCAGTCACTAGCTCTCCTCCCAACAATCCTTCTAGTCTGCTGCCTCACCCTTTGGCTACATTCAGGGCTCTGTTAAAGTTGGGGGATCAGACCAGTCCAGCCCCTACTTCAGAGTCTGGCATCACTCAAGAGAACAGCTGTCAGCAGAAGATGGGATCATGTCATCTCTCAGGTCCCATGTCACTCTGAGACCCAAGACAAAAGTGATAGAGAATTGTCCTTTGACAGCTGATCAGCTGTCTTTGTGAAATTAATTGCTTATGTCAAGCTCATGTCTTAGTGCTCACCCTCAACACAAAGGAATGACTGGTGCTTGCGATCAGTTTGGACTTATGCTGGAGGTATAGGCAGGGAGACTGAGGAGACCAGGCAGATAAGGACTCCCTTTTCCTTTCTCAGTACAGTCCCTCCAGAATAAAGTGAGGACAAGTAGGCAAGGTCATTGGTTGTATATGTATGTGTGTATCCATTACATACACCACCAGGACACACACAGCTCCAGTGTGCAGTACAGTCAGCCATATGCTTTCCACCAATACAGGAGTCTTTTTTTTTTAAAAAAAAAAAAAAAGCCACTAATACAAAATTTCCCAGCAGTCATGGCCAAAACTGGATCAGGACCCTCCAAGTCCATATGACAACTGTGTTTGCAGAGAAGTAGAAATGCCAACAGAGCTTACAATGGTTCACCCTCAGCTACTACAGCCAGGCATGTTACATCAATCTTCTCCCTGAGCATGTCCACTTTATTTCGTAATCACAACAGTAGAAAAGAAAAAACCTGATGAGGTCATCTCTCTGGCCCCTGCCTGAGTGGGACAGTTCCCTGCAGGACTGTTCCTCACTCTTTCTTTATTCAGTCATGCTTTAATAATAATTCACATTTCCACAGCACTTTTCATCCTCAAGGCACTCTACAAACACTAATGAAGTAATTCTTATGGCACCTGTGCAGTGTAACTATCAGAGACAACAGAGCAGTGTCCCCCCATCTGCCCACCACACCTGTGGGAGGTAGCACTGCTTGTTGTGCCCACTCAGGGCCACACGGATGTCCCAAGGAGATTTCAGGCATTTCAAACTAAAGAAGACTTTCCCTCAACACAACAGGTCCTGCTCAGCTGCTCATGCCCATAATTCTGTCCTTCAGCAACCAGGCACACTTGGAATAAATACATCAGCCCTGCACTTCTTTGTGTTACACCTCTGGTCTTGGGTGTCCAAGAATGGGACCCTTCCATGCTGTTCATTGCTACACACACCTCTATCAAAGGAATAGAAAGCCACAGCAGCAGGGACAATGTTGGCAAAACTTTGTAGAAGCAGGAAGTCCAAAAACAACCCTAGCTGACACCAGCCACCCACAGGGAAAAGGCCCAAGATGCCCCATCTTGCCCTGCCCAGGAGAACACACAGGCTCAACACCTGCTCCCTCATTGTCATGCTAAGCAGAGAGGATGTATCCTGCATTGATATTACCAGATAAATAAGCAGATAATAAAATAGATAATAAATATGAACCAGAGAAACTAAATCCACTTAAGAAGCTGAAAGGGACTGCAGGTGTGAAGCACCAATCGATTCTAAACTCTCTGAAGGATTCACTTTCTGAGAAATGCTTACAAGGAGAACCAAGAGACTTTGAGAGTTTGGCAAAATTAACAATTTACTTCATTCCAGTATGACTGTTATCCTCCAATTACGAGTCACTAAATTAGATTCCTTCACAGTGAAATGCAGTCCCTATTTCTGAAATGCTTTATTAACTTTAATGCACTCTATAGGCTCTCTGTCTCTCACACTCTTGCTCACTCACTTAAATGCTATATTTGTTCTCTAAAAATATGTCTCCTGCGGTCCCTCTGCACTGACTCATACGGTATATTACGCTTGGTTAGGCAATGGCTAGTTGTGATGCCCAGGGAAGAGAGTGTAGGTTTTTCCCAGCCCCTTTCCCACCAGGAATACTTTACAGGGCCTTCCAACCTGGGGCTCAGATGGCATTCATGCAGGAGTTATACAGGCAGTCAAGGCAGCTGCCAGCCTTCACGCCCAAGCACGTGCTTCTCCCAGTGGGAAAAATGGCAGCCAAGAAACCCATTCCCTTCTCTTCATCTGCATCAAAGCCAATAAATCTCCAGCATCTACCTCCAAGCAGGAGAAGAGAGCTCAGATCCTGAAGAGCGCACAGGGGCCAATCTGTTGGGTGTCTGTGCCCCACTCGGGCAGATCTTTCCATTCAACACAAGATGAAGTTATCTGCGCAGTGCCAGATCCTCAGGCTTTGGCCAGATATGCAGGGAGCAGCCAGGGCTAGGAAGAAGCTAATACTAAGAGGAGATTGTCTGTGGCTCAGTAAGCCAGCCTGCCATCTCCAATTTGGATCCTCAGACATAAGCCCTCCCTGAATCAGGCAGAGCAATGCTTAGGTAACCTGTTTTGTACCAATCAAGACATCTCTCTCTCGATCTCTCACTCATACAGAACACATCTGTCATGCTCACTATGTCTTTCAGGTGCTCCATGGGCAGTCTGTGAGCCAGACAGCAGTGTTCTTCTGAGGGAATAGCAGGTACCAGGTCCAGGCTGGGCTCCTTCATAGGATGGGAGCTGGGGATGTGATAAGGCTGGAGAACATCAATAAATCACACTCAGCCCAGGGATGAGTGTGGTTTTCACCATTCAGCTCCCACAAGGCAGCCTTGGGGTGAGCTGTTCGAAGACGAAAACAGCACTGCTCATGGTGTCACCATCCCTTCCCTCCTTGGGGCCAACTTGTGTTCACATCAGTAACCACTCCTCACACATCTGCTCACATGCATGTGCTGGCTGTTAGAGAAAGGGACAGACATCCCAACACCAACCTCACCTTGCATTCCTCCTCTGGTCTGGCTCACTGCAGGCTCCTTTTGAATGTGTGATAGTAGAGACAAGGCAGGCAAGAACCACCACAAACTTATTATCAGATTAAGGGGACCTCAGAACTATTGTGAAAATATGTTTCTGCATGCAGAGCAACAAGTTATGTCCATAATTTCTACACTGCTCAAGTGCAAACATTCAAGGTACTCAATCAAGAAAGCACTGGAGGCAGCACACGGACCTCCTTCTGTGTTCCTGTTTCCAGTGAAGAAGGGGAATGGAGAAATTCATACACAAAGAAATTCATAAGCACCTGACAAGGCTACAGCTGTAAAGCAGGGCATTTACCCTTTGTCGTTTCAAGAAATTGTAATAATTTTACAGCATAATTTCACCAGTCAAGAATGATTATAAAAACATGCCAGTATATTTTATTACCAAGTATTTTACATGAGCAGGATTTTCCCTTAGAGGTGGTGTGAGGCAACAGAGTGCTTGAAGTATTTTCTGTGATTTTGGCACTCCAAAACAATTTAGTAAATCCCAAACTCCAGGCTAGTATGTAAAATCCTTTACACATTACTGCACACAATTATATTGTCTCTTACTCCCTAGAAAATAATATATGGTTGGGCAATTAGATGAAGTGGTTTTACAGACATATCTATATTTAGGTATAAACATGCCAGCAAAATCATTATACCTCTATAATCTTATTTTACTTACCAATAAAATATATCCACCATTGTAGAGGAATGCAGCATGTACTTACTGCAGAGCAATGTTACACAATCACTTTCAAAATGGGAAGTGAAAGCTAACTTCTCCAATTGAAAATGCAAGAGGAATGTAGGTAGTCAGTAGTTATTCCAATTGGAATTTAGCCAGGACCAAAGGTTACATTGCTTAAAAATATCATGAGAACCTTACTTGACACTGCACTTTTGCGTGGATCAGACCTAAGATAAGTATTATTAGAAAATGATTAGGCTGCACAGGCAAAATACAGCTCAGCATTAAGAGATATTTCTGGATGATATTTCAAAATACAGAAAGTACACAAATAGGTCACTGTGCATTCAACCAGGCTAACTGTAAACAGACTACTACTCCAGCAGTGTACAGCAAAGCCAGGCCATCTTCAGGCCAGGTAAAGAAACTGAGGCAGAACAAGGGCTGGTCACAAGTTTTTGGGGGTAGTTCTGTGGTGTACTGACACTGGTAAATCCTCCTGCTGCAGTTGTGCCATCTAGGTAGCCTTGCACAATACCCTCGAGGAAGGGTGTCTGCAGGCTCCCCAAACCTAATCTCCAAGCTCAAGACAGCAAGAGGAAAGGAAGTCATGTAATACTGCAGTTCCAGACCAAAAGCTATCTTGAAGGCAGCTTTCCTAATTAAGAGGAAGACAATGCTTGAGATAGGAGGCTGAACAATGCTCCTAGCCACCAGCACAGGGAACTTCACAAGGATATTGGCCCCATATGGGAGAATGAAAAGCCTACCTCCAGCCTCCCCCTCCTATGCTCCATTGGAGGGCCACAAGGAAGTTCCTATCCCAGTGTTTTTTGGGCTCTGCTCACTGAGAACTCTGATGTTCTAAGCACTGCTTAGACTTCAAGCCACAGAATCTGAATTCAACAGCTAATTTTGTATCTGTACCAACCACAATGCTAATTCCCAACCCTACTCTCATCATGAGCCCAATTCCAGGCCTCACTACTATCACCACCCTCAGTCCCATTACTACCTAAAGACAGATGTCCTGCCAGACCTAGTGTGAAACATCAGCATCACCCTTTGGTATTTGCTCACTGTGGCCGTTGGCTTGGGCCAGCCAACTGCCCACCAGGGTCTCGGACTACAGCCCTACGGCGTTTACAGCCAGCGTCCCCGCGGGTTCCCTGCTGTCGGGTCTCACGCCCCTTACCGCAGGCTGCGTCCACCCTTTTTGGTGGTCACTGTAACCGAAGAGCTGGAGTATCATGGGAGGGTTCTTTCACCCGGGATAATAGAGACACCGTGTCGCTAGCTCTCTGGGCACCCAGGTGAAAAGACCTGGGGCACCTTCTGCATCAGACTTTTATTGAGGGATTACAAACCAATCACTGATGGGCTTGGGGGAGGAACTAGGGAGGGGTCGGGGGACAGGAGCCAACTGGGAAAGGAAGGGGGACGAGAAGGGGAGACTGGCAGGGGATAATACAATCAAGTACTGAGTTCTGGAGCCTGAAGGTGATAAGACAGGAGAGTGGCAGCTGGGGACAGGGTAGCCAGCCCCTGGGAAGCCTGGCCCATCCACAGAGCAAACCACCCCGGGCTCTGCCCCAGGGGAGTCCCCAGCCCCGGGCTTCCTAGTGGGGGGAAAAGGGTTTTCTGGGGACTTGGAACCACCACAACAGCTCACCTTTGACAGCACCTTAATTCACACTGCCTTCATTCCTCTGACAGTTTGAGCAGTATCAGACAATGTCATGGAGTAATTGCTGCTAAAAATTCCCGGTGTAGAAAGAAGAGGCAGAGTCGGAAATGAGGTAGCCAATATGACAAACTCCGCCTACATAAAACTCATAAAATCAAGAGAACACCTGAAGAAGCCCTCTTTGAGGCTTCTGGTTCGCTGAGGAAAGATGTCGCTCTCCCTCTTTGCGCCAGCTGAGTAAGGTCTCCTCAGACCACATGGCCTGGGGCTGCCAACCCGCATAGCGCGGAAGGGGAGGGGAGAGAGAACCCAAGCCGGTCTTTTAATTTCTCACGGCGGCTCCATGCAGAGGGGAGCCAGATCTACTCCACTCAGTTCCATCCAAACCAAAAAAGACTTCATTCTGCTGCCCCTGGCCAAGGAACTTCACCGGCTCCGTTCGCCTAGCCTGGGCCATGCCGGTCCCCTCTCCGTGGCGCAGCCCGGTGAGAAAAGAGTTTAGGGTTGGGCCCCATGGGCCTCCGGAGCGCCCCACCCGATTAGCTCCGCAGCGAGCTCGGCACAACAGAGAGATAGCTCGGACCAGGCCTCTCCTGCAAAGCTAAGGCGCGGCTCCCGCCGGGCGGCCCCGCGCGATCCAGCACTGAAAGGAGGCTTAAACCAGCCCCCCTGCAGCAACGGGCACAGCTCCTGCCGGACAAAAACTCAGTTCAGATGGAAGGCAGCACAAACAGTGCTGCAGTTCAAACACAAACTTAAAACACTCAAACCACATGGGCAAAAGTCACGTAACCATCGCCCAGCCAAAAAAACAAATTAACTGTTTCCTTTCTAATATCAAAATGAAACTTTGGGGGCATTCATTGTTTCCCCTACACAGAAAGAGCACAGGAATGAAGGCACCTACAAAAGGGACAACATAGAGACTTGAAGTTAATGAATGTAACCAAGCTTATTTTCAAAGAAGGAAGAGATGAACAGTGCTTTAATGCTGAAAATTCTTTTATAAAAACATGTTGATAAAGTTGCCTGTAATATACCCTGTAATATATGAATAATAGTCTAAAAGAAGTAAGAAAATGAGAATGTAATGTTCTAAGTTATAAGCAGTAAACTAAGACTTTTGTGTATAAGATTTTTCCTTGCCCCGGGAAACAGTAAAAGAAGACTTGTGTTGCCAGTGATAAAGAAAGGGAATGTCATTGCCACTGTAATAGAAACATTCGCTCTCAAAAAAACACCTCAATAACCATCCTATGTCCATTGGTAGTAGCCCTGGGAAAGCTACTGAAATAGGAAGGAGTCTGGAAAAGCAAATCTTTCCCTTCGCGGGGGGGCGGGGGTTGCTTGCTGAAAAGCTAATAGCCATAGAAACTATGTTTCCTATGGGGGTCAACATGATAAAACAAAAGAAAGCTTCTCTCTCTACATGAATTAAAAAAACTGTTTTGTTCCAAAAGTGGTAAATTAACTACAAGTCGAAGTGTTACCTTTTATATAGTCAGTAAGAAAGAAATGAAAAAGGTGGGGAAGGCAAAAGAGTGTTCTAAAGAGTTTGGTGTTAATGCCTAATTATTATTCCTATTTTAAGTCCGTTAATAAAATTCCGTTTTGTATTCCTTAAAATATAAGCCTGCTTTGCCTACTATTAATCCTTATCTCACAACAAAATCAAATAATTTTGACTACAAAATTAATGTTTATACCTAGTTTCGATCCCCAAACCTCAAAACCATAACAGAATCCAAAAGCAATCCTTTTGTTTCAGGATCTAACTGGAGGTAGGAAGAAATCCATCTCACCTGTGAAATACTTTACAAACATCAAAGGTGCTTTGGGCCTGGTATCCAACACACCACCAGAGAACAAGTACACTAGAAGAAGCTGTAGGGAAGTCAGCATTGCACTAGATGGCTACTGGGCTGTCACACAAGGAAATACAAGTATGTCCAGATCGAAGAAGAACACTATTTCTGTATTTACCAATGTGTATTGGGTCTGACTGGGGTAAAGCTCACAGGCCTTACACTGCTGTACTTTGCTTTGGTAGCTGGTGTTGATGACAGAGCAGTGTTTTGGCTACTACCAAGCTGTGCTGTTTCTCTGAAATTCCTTCCCCCACTGAAGGGGATGGGGGTGGGCAAGATCCTGGGAGGGGACACCAGCAGGCCAGCTGACCCCAGTCAGCCAAAGGGATATTCCATACCATATGACATCAGCTCAGATATATAAGGGAAGGAAGAGAGGAGGAGGAGGAGGCACTCAGGACTCCATCCATGTTTGCCTTCCTGAGCAACCATTACACGTGCTGAAGCCCTGCTTCCCAGAAAGTGTCCGGACATGGCTACTGATGGGAAGTAGAGATTGATTGTTTTTCTCCTCAGCTCTTACGCGCACAAATCTCTGCTTGCTTTCTCTATTTTCCCGCTGTAATAAAACTGCCTTATCTTACCCTGGTAGTCTTTTTCCATATTATTCTCTCCCCTCTCCCAGTGGGAGAGGGAGTGATAGAGTGACTGAGTGGGCACCTGGCACCTAGCTGGGGTCAACCCACGACACAATGACAGAAGACTGATGACTTTTCAATCATTTTGTCTACTACCTGCCTTATGGGACAACTGGAGGAGCTTACAAGACCCATGCAAAAAAAAAAAAAAGAGGCAGGACATACTGGAACCTCAACTGTTACTCCTAAGAGCTGAGGTTTAAAGCTATAAATCACACCACAATTTACACCTAAGTTTCTCCATCTCTCTGATTTTTGATGACCCAGTTTCAGCTTAGGACATCCTCCCAATCTCATGGTTACTCTGCAATGTAGACATGCTGCATATTGTATACCTCTAAAGAAGCATTCCTCTTTTGCTAACACTGCTTTAACTATTATCCTCCACACCTTCAGCCCAGGCTATTTGTACATTGACAACTCTTGTGCTGCTGTTTCCCGTATTACTGCTTACCACGTAGATGACATAAGTGCCCATTAATCTTCTGGCTCACAGCCCTGTTGTTCCAGGAATTTTGTCAACAGACACAAAGAAGAGAAGGATGGATCTGGGGCACGATAGATGTGTCTTGAAAGCGACTGCACACTTCAGGTGCTGATAAACAGAATGAATGATGCTGCAGGAAAATCTCCATACATTCAGGGCAGAAAGATGGCAGAGACTAGAGACAGTGGATAAAGTGCCATACACAGTGGTGAATGCAACAATCCAGCACCTGGGCCAAAAAAATTTATTATGGTGATCCTGAGTAAACAGCCCCCCCAAGGGCATTTCAGTAGTTTCAGATTAAAACTGGTATGGTTTAGTTTATTTTAGCTAGCTCTGGACATCACTTATCATTCTGAGCTATAAATGCTCCTATGACAGTGGCAGAAACATTTCTTCAAGGCCTTTTGGGCAGGTCTTCTTTCTGTTCTTCACAATCACTCCCTCTCCAATGTGTACCTTTGTCCACGCCTGTAACGTCCCACAGATCCATTTCTATCTAACATACAACATGTTTCTAATTTTCCCTTATTTCTCCCAAGTCAGCCTTGTTCTTTTGGGGGATGCATCACATACCCCCAGCCAAAGCCTTCAAAGCCCTTGGAGCTCTCTCATTACCTCACTGTTAGCTCTCTTTCCATAGACACTGGGTGGAAAGTAGCACATACGTTTACTTCTATTCTCTATTTATTTTCTTCAGAGCTTTTCTTTCTTTATTAGACCAGGTACAAACTCCTCCCTGAGTTGGGCAGTGTCAGATACAGCAGAGGCTAGTTTACCTCTGTCTATCCAACAGGTGTATCCAAGAATAAGGACCTTCTCTACCCCATGCAAAGGAGAAGAGCAATTCTCTCCCTGCACTTAAGGCAGTACAAAAAATGCTTTGATCATCAATTAGACCCATATCGTTCCCAACAGATGAAGAACTATGTCTCATTATTTTAAGCTTGCCCAAGGGTAAGTTCCCAGTGTCCTTCCCACTTCCTGCCATCCACATATTTTACATATCACGGATGATAGCTTATACAGCCACAGCCTGTAAGCTTCTGTTGAGACCAACACCAAATGATTCATAGAAATCAAAAATTAAAATCCTCTACTTAATAGTCATGCCCTTCTCCCCCAGTCACTTCAGGATTACTGTCTACAGCACCTTCTTTAGCACACTACCTACTCTGAAACAACTCAAACAATAAGATTACCACTGCTAGGAGATGGCTCACATTTTGAAACATATCCCTAAACTCAGCCTAAATTTTCCCTTTGCTCAGCTATCCTGTAATTTTAATAATATCTCCTTCATTCAGCCTAAACCATTTCTCCCTCTCAATTCACCGTTTCCACCGTGAAAATGCTTGTAGGTGGTTATCTGATTGCCCCTTGAGACTTTCCTCTGCTGCAGCAAAAGTTCAGCTGTGTTTATTGCTCCTCTTAATTCTAGGCCCCTTGGATCCTCATGCAGCACAAGCGAGGGAGAATGAAGGAAATGGCTGGGCAAGGGAGCAAAGGAGTGGGTCTGACCTGTTTACCCAGACTGGCACACACGTGCCGAGCTGTGGGACTCAGTGTCACACATACAAAAGCCATTAAGAGAGACAGCAGGTCAGTCTGGCATTGCCCCGTGCCAACTTCCAAATGCCAGAGCAGAGAGGCTTGGCACAGCCACCCCTCTCTGCAAGCCTGGCTTGCGGAGCCAGGCTAGAGCCACTATTCCCCTGCCAGGATCTCACCCTTCCCCCAGCATCCCGCTTAGAGAAGTTTAGAGGGTTGAGACAGGTCCTCCCTGCCAGAGACTGAAATATCCTCACCACCTGGAGGGTTCAGTTGCCACAGCTGTCACTCCATGCATGTGTATGCTCCACTTGAAACAAGGCATTTTAAAGTTTACGAGGCATACACCATTTCCCACTTGCAACTGTTGTCTGCCCCACCTCAGAACTGGATCTAGGCTCAGAGCGAGACCATCCAAATCAAGGGACATGCAGCTGCATGCAGGGCCCCTCCACAGGATTTCAGCATGGTTGAAAGCAGCTTTGCCTCCTGAAGTGCAAGATTCAGTTTAAACAGGCAGCAGAATGCTGTGCAGAGCAACACTGGGTTTGCCTCTTAAATAGAGCTGAAGCCCTTTGAAAATCCATTGGACAATCCCTTCCTTCCTTTCTTAATTCTCCACTTCCAGTTTTCATTTCCAAACAGGAATTGACAGCACATTAATAACATGGGGATATTAAAGACCACAATTTCCAAAAGCTAGGGATTTAAATATCTCCAATCCATTTATAACCATGAGAAACACGTTTAACTTCACTTGGATGGTTTGGAAAAGCACATCCTTGGCATTTCTCATTATCTGATGTATTAATTTGAGGTTTTCTATTAAACTTTAATCAACTCTGCATTTTGTGCATTGACAGATTGATACATTTAATTTCAAAATTTAAAAAACAAGGAGAATTTTCATTTCCAAGGGTGGAAAGACTTTCCCATTTCCCAGACTCTCTCATGCACCTCACTCAGTACCTGCTCATTCCCTGCAAAATTTCCTCAAAGGGAAAACACAGAGCAGGTAAACAGAGTCTGCACAGGCTCTTAAAGGCAGCTGCCAAATTCCACACCAGTGCCAAGATCCCCATTGGTTATTTAGTGTCTCACATCAAGAGACAGCGTTAAATTATTTGGATGCCAGATGTAAACAGTGTAAGAGCCAATTCAGAATCGCTTTTTAAAACATATCATAAGCGGAAAGAAAATATTTCCTTTTTAGGCCAAAATTGAGTGATTCCTTCTTGTACAAGACTGAGAATTCTAGAAAGGGCATGTGAGTCAGAGGGAGACAGCCTCAAACTACACTTGCACTTTTGACACAGTCATCCTGTTTGCTGTCTATCTTCTCACATATAATGTATGACATGGGATACAGTTTTAGAACATAAAGCTGCCCATCCCTTAAGAAAGGCCTTCATGGGTGCACGTTTCAGTTTTGGAACCCATGCAGCAGGGACAAGCTAGGAGAAAATATGCACTGCCTCTGCTCATGATGGCGCTGCTACAGCAAATCTCAGCCCTAAAGCAGAGTGCCAGGGTTCACCAGGCCTGATCAGACTCTCAGGAAGGTGTTACAGACAGCAGAAAGGGGAGAGAAGGTGACTTGGTGCCTGAAGCACCAAGAGGTGATGAGGACAAAAGAGCTGCTAAGTGGAAGTAGTGGGGTGGAAAAAGAGATCTATCCTGTGAGCCGATCCAGGACAAAGCTGCTGTGCTACAGACGTGGATGGGCCACGTTTCACAATCCACCGGCATCCCTCAGGAGCCTCATGGACCCTTGTTCTCCACTGGTATGTAGCATTTTGGAAAATGAGTTTTAGTCACCAAGGGACCCTGTGAATATGCCAGCCTTGTTTGTGAAATGAGACAGGGAATTAATCTGGAACTGAAAAAGACCAAGATACAGGTTTAGCAAGTGGAAAGAGGCATGATGCAGCCACTGAAGCCAAGAGTCAAAGGCAGGTTCCGGTCAGGCCACTAGAAATGACAGAGGAGTACCCAGAAAACTTTGTTTTGAGTCTCTTTCCTTGTACTTGCATGTCCTTTGATCCTTCCCTTCTCCTCACTGATCCTTGGTAAAGGACTTTTATGTTCCTGTTATCATTACTTATTGAAAAATAAAACTAAGTCTACTCAGGAGAAATAATAAGGGAAGACAAATATGTGACACCTAAAAGGGTGCCATTCAAGATATTTGGAGCTGTACACTCCCTGTCCAGAAGCATCCCAAAAAGCACTTATCCCTTTAGAAAAACTTAATCCTTAAAATAAACACTGAAGCCAGGATAAATGGAGAATTGATAACTGCATATCAGAAAAATTTTTGGTAGTCTCATTTTTCTTCTCCTTTCCCTCTTTCTTCTTCCAACCCAACTCTCTTCCCTTTCCCTAACTTTCTGTCTCTGAGTTCAATGTGACCAGTAAGGGACCAGCCATCAAGCAGCTGGATACAATATGCTTTCACAGTACATTAGTGCTGTGCACCAAACCGTGCTGTGCCTGCAATTGTATGACAGGTCAGGGCCAATTCATCTTACTGAGACCTTCAATCAACAGTGTCCAGAAAGCTCTCCTGGCTGGAGGGACCCAGCCCAGCAGCCACTGACCTCTCCCTCTGCTCAGCACTCGATCATGTTTACAGAGCTGCAGTGATGGAAAGATATACAGGCAAAGCCACGTCTGGACCACAGCTCATCACTGGCTGTTGATGCTTCAGGGACAGAGATGGGAAGACCCAATCCAGTGCAAGCAAAGAGACCAGATTTGGCTCAGCTGAATGCCATTTCCATGCATTTTTTTTTTCTCTGTTGTTTGTTTTCTCCAGCCTCTCAAATTCATTGATGCTGGCTACTTCAGCCACCTTTCCCAGCAGCTCATTCAATTGTTCATTCTTCCTCATGCCAGTGAAAGCATACAAGGAGGTACCAGCCCATGCCACCTCCCAGCCCAGCTCCACCACTGACTTCATCACGGTGCAGTTCAGCTCCTTTGGACCACATCTCATATACACAAAACTCACTACAGCTTAGGTTTGCAGCAGGAAAAAGAAGCATTACTAGTAAGAGTAAGAGATAACATGACCAGAACACAACAATTGTCACAATAGTGAATACCAGTAAATAAAAATCAATACTATGGACAAAGTGTAGCCCTGACTTACTTATGCTTTAAGATCAGTTTAGTTTTAAAATAGTATAAGAGGGCTTAGTTAAAAAAAAAATCCAGTATTTCAATATTTCCCATCAACTTCCTTCAAGCTACAATGTATGTCCTCCTCTACCACCCTTCTCAGCTTTCTCCATCCACCATTTCTCTCCAATCCATTTTTTGTTCTTGATGGCTTCATTTCTCACTTTAAGCACTGTCATATTTTTGGTCCATTGTTGTTACCTCTTAGCTCACTTGTATTCACACCATTCATTATCTGGTTTTAAATCTTAAAAGCATGGAGGGAACAAACCACAACAAGTGAAGCCTTGTTCTAATCGTTCATATCACCATCTAAAACCAATAAGCATTTTTTGAAAGTGTAAATGCCATTGTTTTCTTTCTCATCCTTTTCCTTATTCTCCTCATCAGAAAGGTGGAGATGCATCTTCTCTGCTTCATAGAGTTAGAACATTTAATTATTTATGGTATTTAGAGTACTTTTGACTCTCAAGCAATAGAAGCTACAGGAGCTGAGATTATTATTATTGCTTTCCATTGCACTTACCCAAAGGCAGCAATGTCTTCTTGGGAGATCATATCCAACATTACTCACAGGATCTCAAGAGAGTGTATTAAAATCTGTATGTCCAAGATCTTCAGGACAATAAATCCTAGTTTAGCTAGGAGCAGAGAGAAAGGAAATCCTGTAATACCACAAATACTTGGCAGCTGCCAAGCTAATTCCTGATACTCACTATCGACTTTGCCACATTGACTCAAATTGCAAAACACTGCTGATCTGTAGTTTCTGATGAAACAGGTTAGCAACTGCAGATTTGTTAAGCTTATGCTCAAAATAATATCTAAACTCCTGACATATTTCACCTAGTCCCAATCAGCTTCCTTGCTGGCAAAGAAGAACAAGAGCAATGCGGAGCTTTGGCGAGGCAGGCAAAGCTGCAATGGGCGGCCAGCCTTCAGCGCCTGGGGTGCAGCTGCAGCTCTTCTCAGCACCAGGACCCATCCTCTGGGCAACTTCAAACCAGACCTAGAAAACTCCTATTTCATCAAGAGATCTGGCCTAGGGGTCTGACACAGATCCAGAAGGTCTGGTTCCAGCAGCTCTTGGACAGTGGAAATGTAAAGCCCAGCTCCATTTCAATTCATTTGCAGAAACTCAAAATAGGAGACCTCCTAGGCATGGGTCTCCAAAATGGAGAGCCCGGATTTAAACTGATCTGAGGGAAGGTGGGCAGATCAGAGTCACCAGGCTTTACATTATGGACAAAAAGTCTTGGGAGCTCTAGTTCACTCCCAAACAAAATCCAGGAGCCTGGAGACCCCAAGAGTCCTGTCTGGGGCTTCAGTGTCAGAGGAGCCAGAAATCTGGATTCATAGAGAAGTCTTCACATGTAATTTTGAAGCCCCATGCCCTTAGACCAGGCCATGAGTTACAGCAGCCCACAGCTAGAAGCCCTGGGAGCCAGGGGAAGAAATATAGCTGTGCAAGTTCACCACAGTTAATCAGTCACTCTTACAGGTACCTCTGAACTTGCAGTATCCCAATATTTGCAGGGAGAGGAAGGGAATTTTGACATTAAGTTTGGACTAAAAAAGTTTCTGCTTCTGAAGGTACTCCCCCTGCCTGGAAAAGCTTCTTGCACCCTGGAGGCTTGTGATTCTGTCAGACTTCACAAACTGCACTGCACTGTGCCTGAGCACCTGAGTACCTGAGTGACACCTGGGGAGAACACAAAGGGTTTTGAGGGGCTCAGGCAGCCACAGGGTAGTTGTTGCCATTGACAAATTTACAGAGGGAAACTGCTCTGCTTTGAGGGATTTTTCTGTTGAGCAGGGACAGATGATGAAGGCTAGAGTAGTCCTGGAGTCAAGAGAAGAGATGTCCGCCCTGACTCAATTTCTTCTTTCAGTTCCCATCATTTCCTGGGTTACACAGCCATAGAGCAATGTTGAAAGACTAGTGCATTCCCACTGCAGAATTAATTATAAGGGATAATAAGTGTGTATGTATTTTCTACATGCACACACACACTGTATATATTTGGTTATATATAAATACAAAGGTTTTGTTATTACTGTTTATTTTTATATAAATTTAAAGGGTATATATGCACTCCATCTCATCTTGAACCAGGAGACAGGTCTGCATTTCTTTGCAGGTGGAACATAGGTGAGAGAAGCAGCCCTTTACCCCTTTTCTGTCAGACCTGAAATAGCACCAGTTCCTAAACACACTAAATCCATATATTCCTGAAAATGGGAAAACTCAGAAACTATCCTGAGACAGAAAAAGAAAAGGTGGAGACAACATTCAAGTTGCATCCCTTTTACATCTAGGATGGCCCTGGAAGGAAATTAGCTTAAGTTAGAAACCCAAGCCTTACTGCTACACCAGGGGTCAGCACCCAGCACAAAGCAGCTGTTCTCCCTCCCAAGAGTTGTTTCCGGGCTGAAAGAAGAGGCACCACTCAGACAGTGGGTGGGGGTTCAGTGGATATAGAGTCAGGGCTGTCTTAACGCTGCCCATCTTGAACTGCTGCAGTAGCACTGAGGTGCCAGTCCTGCCTTCTGAAGGACTCCATACAACCCTGAGGTCATAGTGGCAAATAACCACCATGTTAAAGCAGTCAGTTAGCAACAGTTTTTACCTAGGTCTCACCCTTGTTTGTATACAGCAGTACCAATATTGACATCCTGAATAGCCAAAGATTATATGCTGCAAATATTACCCATCCCCAAAATGATGTACATAAAGCAAACCCAGTTGTCCATACGAACTGCCTCTCCAAGTGCCTTGAGCACACCACTCATCCCCTTCTAACCTCCTGGGGCTATGCTCACTTTGGGGCTTTCGTGTTTCTTCTATTCAACATAGCTTTGATTCTTCTCCAGGGCAGGGCCAGGCCACAGCAAAGTGAACTTCAGGCCCATGGAGTCCTCAGTTTCAAATAAAAAGAAGATTTTAAATATCAGCCATTAGACTCCATCCTTGCTTCCTGCAAAGCCTCTCTGACACAGCCCTGCTTTGGTGTGTGTTCAGGATGACATTATGGCAGGACCTAGTTTCCAAGCCAGGAGGCGTTTCTGCATGCAGCCATGTCAATTGTTATATTTATGAAGATGCCAAAGTACATGAAAATTCTCAGAGGCCTTTGCACTATTCATTTTCACTACCACTGTGCCAGAGGGGTGTAAAGCCTCTCTGGTCTGATGTGGCAGCATTTTAAACCTACTTTGCACAGGTGTTAGGACCTTTGTGAGGCACTGTGTACCACGGGGGGGATTCATGATCTACTTACAGAGCATACATCCAGAGAGAAGCCTCTTGCCACACTCCTAGAGATATTTGTCTCAGGGAAGAAAGGGAAAAGCTGGAACAAATAAGACACTTATGCATTATCAACTGACTACACTGTTGGTGTTGCTCTGGGATCCCCTTCCTCTTGTTTGCACTTTATCTTCAGAGCCTGCAAAGCTTCAGGGACTCTCCACCTCCCAGACCATATTCCTAGCACAGCCCTGTCACCAGCTGGGTGGCATGCAGCTAAGGAACCATCCTCTCCAGACCCATCTACCTTCCATCTTCCCCCCACTGCTAAAATTTTTATTTATATATAAAATTCAATTGCCTAAAAGCATATATTAATTTAAAAAAATAAAAAAAAAAAGAAAGAAAAAACACCACCTTAAACCCAAAATATCAGATACTCAGACACTAGGGAAAGAAAAAGCACTCAGGCAGCACCTCAACTCCCTAAGGGAGGTATTTAGGTTTGAGTTACTGCCAAGATGACATCTGTAGGGAAATAAGCCACCAGATGCAGGGAATGGACTGCAGGGGTCCAGAGAAATGGGGAGGGGAGGGGAAAAAAGAAGAGTGAGAGAAATAAATCAAGAAATTAAGCAGTCTGGTTTGTTCATCACTAGCTATTCTGCTTCACAAAATTTACAGACATTTTCCACTCCCTATCTCTGCTGAAGCAGTTTCCCAAATGTCCCAGTACCTGCTTCAAACCATCTGACTTGCCATACCCCAGCCCAGCAGACTCTCAGCCAGAAAGGTTTTGCTGCCCATTGGATCAGAGCAGAAGAAGAGCCATCTTCTCTAGGTACTGTGATCCATGGGTTCCCTCACTTCTTCCCTCTACCTAGAGGGTCCCCAGTCCCCTCATAAAGAAAAAATAATCTCATACATACTCCAGCTTTCAAAGCAAGGTATGTTTGCAAGCATCCCTTTGGTAATGTCAGTCCTGTCTCCCTCGTGCCTTCAAGCCCACTGGTGTGAAGAGGGGATACGTCCGATGCCAAAAGAAATGTGAAAAGAAGAGGTTGGTGTTTTGTCAGATGGCTTTGGACTTGTCACAGCAGGGAGAGAAACATGCTTGAAAAACCTGGCCCTGGCACTAACCATCATCTCCTGGACTGGTAGCGCAGGACAGCTGGAGCAGCTGGGGCTGAATACCAGATGTGAGATGACAGGAATGCGGAGCGGCAGTCACATAGGGCAAACATGGAGGCAGAAAGAACCACAGGCTCCCTCTGGGACTCCAATGTTATGTTCAGCAGACAACACATTTAGAGCAAGAGCAGTGGAAAAGATGCTCATACCAAAGAGTCAAGGGAGCAGGGTAATGAGGAGTCCAATCATCTGACCACAGCTTACAATGAACAGCATCAAAGCAGGACAAGCAATGTGCAAGAGAAGAGCAAGGTCTAGGGAAGGTTCTGCAGCATAAAACATGCAGGGCACCAGCCTGCCTACAGAGCTCACTAGCCCAGAAGACTTTACCCTCTCCAACCCAGCACCAGCCCAGAAGGACCACTAGTGGCAGTTCTAATCCTTGTTTCACAAAGCCCCTCTAAAGGGCGATCTGCGTAGACATCATGCCTGAAAACTTAGATGACCACCAGACAACTGCACTTTGTACATGTGAAGTCTTTGTACATGTGAAACGTGTAGCTGTTGTCCAGTACCTGAAGGAAGCAAAGGAAGGTCCTTGTCTTTTCCCTACTGTTTGCTGTCTTCCAGGAGACAACCCTCTGCCATTACAGAAAATACCTCACCTCGAGATACCCCTTTATTTTTTTATAACCTTCACTGGATTTTTGGTTTTGATGGGCCTCATCCCAGCACCAGGGTGTCAGCCAGATGTCAGCACAGCTGACACAGAAGTCTGACACAAGCAGACAACTGGTGGGACAAGGGAATCCCACGGGGATGGATGTGACCACACTTTCAGTTGGATGACTGGGCCCATGCATCCTTTTCCTACAAAAGTTTCAGCCAAAAGGGGACTAAAAGGAAAAGGACTGCCCCATAGTCAGTCTCAGAGCAACCGCAGATGTGCTAAGAGTAAAGCAGATAGTTCTTGCAGATAGAGCTGCATCATGGAGAGAGGGCTGACAGAAAAGCTTTGCCTTTTCTTGTCCTCAGGTGCTTTCCACTCCCCAAAAAGCCCATCAGCCTGCACCCTTCCTCTAGTAATGCACACTTTTTCAAGTTAGATGCAGGCAGTCCCTCCACTCCTTCACAGGCTGACATTCATGCCAGGTGCAATGCACACACCCACATACCCGTGAACAGTGATCAGAGAAAGTGGAGAAAAGCTACGGGAAAGGAAACAGCAGAGCAGAGAAAGGGAGGACAAGAAGAAAAGTAAGAAGTGAGAGGGACAGTGAAGAGATAATAATGGGAGAGAAAGTGGAGAGGGAGTTACTCTGCAAGCGGTAGCTAAAAATCTCCCAACGTTTACAGCAAATGATGCATGAAATACACTGTCAGAAACATGATGCCCAAAACCTATTGCTGCTAAATATTTAATCTGATTGGCAGGGAGCCGTTAAAACCTCAGTGTCTGGATCTCAAGCTTCTACAGAGCAACAGGTAAAGTAAATACATCAACGTGTAGTGATTCACTGTGAGTGCCACCAGTCTTTCTAATCTGCAGCACTGGGCAGGGAAAAAATGTAAATGGATATTAGCAACATTACAAACAGGCTAAAGGAAAGGTGCTATTTATGGACTTTGGCTCCCACTGCAATCTAGAGAAAAGAGGAAGGTGGATATGCCAAGTGTCTTCAGAAATGAGAATACACATGCTGCTGCAAAGCTCTCACACAGTGCAGCTCATGTCTCTCAAGCACTAGAAAGTCATGCAGAAGCGTGTTACACCAATGCTGCAGTTCTACTGGCTCACACTTCCCTGCATGTAATCCCTGAAGCCAATCTGTGAGCAGACCAAAGGCTGCCTCCAGCAATCAGCTTCCACTGTCTGTCGAGCATGAAGCAGGTCAGAACGTCCAGCACACGCGTGTCCTAATGCCAGCACCAAGAATGCAGCAGGGGAGCAGGCAAGAACACAGCCCTTTGGGGTAGGAAACCTGATTAGCTGCTGCTGCAGCATTGTGAGGGGACACAGGGTAGCCACCTGCTAATGGGGGCTTGCATGTGTTTACACACCCAGTGCAGTCTCCCACTTTGCTGACTCTACCCATAAAACTTTCAGAGCTGCTGCTGTCCATGTGGGCTCTGGTGTCCCTGAGCCAGCAGCTGAGCTATGTTCCCAGTGGCTTCTGGGAGCTTTGAAAAGGAGGAGGATTGTGTTTAGATAAAGCTTTTGCAGTTTTAAAGTACAAGTCCATTCTGATTTAGAGTCAAACCTGGCTGCTCAGAAGTAGTCTGGGGAAAGAAACAGACTTTCTTTTCAATCATTTTGTATTGTTCAAATCCACTCATTTCTAGAATGAAGGCATTTAGATGGTTGTTTATTTAGGTATAATGTAATATTTTAGATTTTCCAAAGCTAACAAAGGTTAAAATATTCTGCTCTGCTATAGTGAGTTTCAGACCAAGTTCCTCACCACCATCCAATACTCCAGCAACAGGAGTACAGCTCTTCCTAGGAATTCTACAGGTCTGGGGCATGTGGTTGACTCTGCACTGGCACTGACAACTTACAAACTGCACGTGCTGAGCAGCTACCTTCCAAAAAAAGAATAAATAGATATAAATAAATACATAAGAAGTGGAAAGCCATGACACAAATCCAGGGAAAAATCAATATGCTCCATACTTGTTTCAGAGGACATGGGATTTTACTGTATCCAAAATCCCACATCACATAAAACATCTGCAAATCTAACACTGGCTGCAGAGCATTGGAAGCCTGGGATTAGGGTTTCACAGGTAAGAGCACTGAGATCTTCTCTAGGCACAGATCTTGCAGATCTTCTGATAGATTCACCAGCATAAATCTCCCATCATATTCCTCTTTCTGTATTTCTGGCTGCTTTGCTGTCCCTGTTGCAGCTGTTCAAGGAGCTGACTTCATCAGAATACATTTTGTGAAGTGCTTTTCTGCTCTGTATAGTGCTTTTGCTTGCTTGCTTTCTTTCAGTAAGTGCCAAACCACTGAAGAATGCCAAGGCTAGAGCTCTGAAAGCTAAGACCAAGTAAAAAGTATGATTCTGTGGCATCATCAGCTGAAAAGCGGCACCTCACAAGCACAAAAGACAGTGTGACTTTTGAATACAGCTGTACAGTGTTCATCATCCCAGCTCACAGCAGCACAGGTAGGCTGAGTGACTTGCTCATGGGCTCTGACAAATTCTGCTACTGCTTAAGACTTGTCCAAGCCCAGCTTGCCAGGCTTGTGAGAAGGTACACTATGAGCAGCTGGCAAGGCAAAAGGAGACCTGTGCCTGCATTTCAGCCACTCCAGCTGACAGCCTGACTTGCTATCCTGAAACAGCAATGAAGGTGGGCTTGCCGGATCACTGAACTGCTGCAGGAAAAAAATGCTGGGGCAAGGAAACAAAATTACTTTACTGACCACAGCTCTTGATTAACTGAATAAAAGCCAATTCATGGAAAAGTCAGGTAGGAGGACCCTGATGACCTGCCTCCTATCTTTACCACAAGTTGAGTCTTCCCTGTAGCCCAGGACAGCACAGTCCCACTTGCACACAGTGCTTCAGCCTTTGCCTTAAAAGGTGCCCTTACAAGTTTGCAGCAAGAACCTGTTTCTCTGATGCTAGGCTCCTGTCACTCTTTGAAATCCCTCTTAAAATTGCCCAAGAACTAGCTGTGACACCAGGACACAGTCACTATCCTACAGGGAACTGAAACAGGGAATTTAAGACTTAACAACTTAGAGTAGATTAAACAATAAGATTTATTATCCTGTTCCCCAAGGACGGAAGGGAGGCTGAAGAGAAGGGGGCCCTTCGAAAGATATCTGGTAACTATCAAAATAGTGCTGACCTTAGCACCAGTAAGGTGCTAGTACTCATGACCTTAGAGTAATAAAAAGGGGCCACCACGGCAAAAGAAAGAACACGCATGTGCAAAACTCATGGGGTCAAAAATTCACGTGAGGAAGAATCCTCTTACTTCATCCTTTCAAGCCCCCAGACTCAAGACCACCACCTCAATAAAAGAGACGGATTGCGCAGCCGCAACTGATTTACATACGAAGCGGGAACAGGCGGGGACAGGTAATAAATATGTATAGGCATTATAGAATATGCATCTTTTTGTAGATAAATAGGTAATTGGAAGCTGTAAAAGGTACGAAGGATTTGGGAAGGTGCTCTCCCCCTGCGTCCAGCGCTGAATAAAATACGTACCTACTTTACAACTCTAACAGGTTGTGGAGTCTTTATACCGCGTGTCAGAACTGTGCTGAAGCACTTATTTTACAAATGGCGCTCCAAACAGGTATCACAAAAGAATACGTTTAGGATGCTCTTCACATCACAGCTGACACAGCTATTTACCCAAAGACTGGAGCCACCAGCTGAGATACTGCACCAGCTAATGGCTCTGTTTCTTATCCTCACCTCTTCCTTTCACTTGGAAATGCACTCAGTCTTAAAAGCAGATAATGAAATTAACATTTCCAGGTATGAAATGCTTCCATGTATGAAATAGCTTAGCATGTGAAAATGGGCTTTATATGAAAAACATGCAGAATTTTTTAAGTACAACTGGATCAGAAATACTGTGATAAGAGCTCTTGTTTCAAATTTTCCCATGCCTATCAAAATGAGGAGATATAGAAGTGCACACTTTTTTTTAGCTAATTAGGCTAATTTTATTCCTCAAAATAACATTCATACCAAAGGGGCAAAAAACCCCAGCTAATCTACACTTTGTTGGAACTAACTCCTCATTGCATTTTTTGTAAGAAGTGTACATTTCTTCCATAGTCCCTCCATTGCAAAAGACAGCATTCAAACAGATCCATAATCAAAGAAAATATAAACAGAAACATTAATAAACATGTTGATACACATAATATGAATAAAAACCTGCAAGAAAAAGCACCACAGAGTAGTCTTCTTCAGAAGCTCAAGAAGCTTTTAGAGGCTACGAAATCACATGAAAATTTACTGAAGCAAGATGAGTTTCCCAATGCCTGCATTGTGTGATAAACAAGTGTTTAATGTCACCTCTGGCCATCTACATTCACAAAAATTCCCCCACCCCTCCTGGCCTCCTTGTCACCCAACACAGGCTTCTTCTTCATACAGGTCCCACTTTTCCCTGCTTCATCTAAGGTCCCACTTTCTTCTAGGTCTGCCTTTAGTGACTAAAAGGAATAATTGGCCCCTGTCCTCTCTTTATAACAGTCCTTTACAGATTTGCTGTTTGGTTTCCACCCAGTTATCATTCTTCTAGACTGAACATGTCTGGCTCTCTCAGCATTTCTTACAGGGTTTAGTGTCTACTGTCATCTACCCCATCCCCGTGCTTGCTCCCGCTCCACCCTGCAAACTATCTTTTTAAAAACACTACATCCTGACATGAATGCAACACTACACATTCACAGACAAAAGGACAGGGGAGAAATTATCGATGGGTCCTGCATATCAGAGGGCGAGTTCATCTGTGGGAACACCACATCCTTTCCCTCCTCCCCAGAAGAATTTGAGACACTACTTGTAGCAAAGCTCCAAGAGTCTACCATCACTTCCCTGGAAACAGTACTTTAGCCTCTGCCACATTTCACAGCAGGAACTGTGCTGTCTATTCAGCACTTTCTTTTGTTCATTTGCTGCTATTGTTTGGCTACAGCTACTTCTCAGTCTCTGGTTAGGCTCCTACACAACTCCGGTAGCAGTGCAGAGCAGGCATCTGACCAACAGACACTCCGACAGCACTAAACAATCCCTGTTCTATTTCTCTCTCCTCTCTGTTTACATTCTTAAGCACACACTTTAGGGAAGTCATCACATCTCTCTTTTAAATGTCATTTGGCCAAGCTAAATGTAATTAGTTACTTTAATCTTCCCTCTTAGATCAATCCCTCCAGCATCTTAATCATTTTTGTTGCTCCACTGAATTTGTTCTAATTTGCTGCCATCTTTGGGGCACTAAGTTCTCCAGAAATTAGACTTGGTACACTCAGACCAGGCACATGAAGAAAACATGACTAGAAACACGCAGAAAACATTTCCTTGCTTCAAGACACAACAGTTCTGTTTATGCAATTCAGAAATCACATCAGCCTCTTTGCTGCTGCATTGTACTGTGAGTGCATATCTCATTTGCTAACCAGTGTAACCCCAGTGTCATGTCTAGCATTACTGCTTTCCAGGGGTGTACCTCTCATCTCTGCTTTCTTTCAGAGCACAGTCTGATTTTAACTCCTACTATTGAATTTACTATCCACTCTGTTAATCCCCAAATCCTATTCTGAGGTATGACTGCTTAGCTAGCTATGTATCTTGAATCTCTTTGATTTCCAGTGGAAATACTCTCACAAAGCAAAGGCATGGGGTTTGTCATCAGCGTAAAGTCAAGGCACATCCCTAAATTCACAAGACAATATGGATTGTTCACAGACATGTCCCCATCATCAGTCTCTCACCAAAAACTGCCAAAAGGTTTTTAAGGGCTTCAGTTTGCTTTGGTGGTGACCAATGTTGGACTGCTGTGTGACAGATTTGCTGCTCTCAGAAAAAGCAGTGGGTCCTGGAGACCCAGGCAATGCCCTGTGACATCAACTGGGAGCACTGAGCAGGTGCTGCTTAAGCATCACTCCAAGGTATCATCGCTGTGGTACATTTCTGTACACTGCCTTTCCCTGTGCACACCCTCAAAGTGGGCATGGCACCTTCCCAATAGTTTGAACATCAGCTTCCTCCAAACAGTGGTGCCTAAGCCTTCCCTCCTCCTTCATTCCAAAGAGGGAGGAGGCAAGAGGCTACTTCAAAGCCTTTCTGTGAGACATCACATTCGTGCAAAGCACACCAGATGCTGCCTGAGTAGTGAGTAGTCACAGAAGCAGGACCTGGGTGCAAAGAGTATTTTTTAGGATGCAAAAGGAAAAAAACCCTTTCCCTCCTCCAAAACTTCTCATTCTGAAATCTCCTTCAAAACTCTTCCCCTGCCCCTCCAGCTCCCAGACACCAGAGCCTCCAACAGCTCCCAAAGTAGTTCAAAGGGACTGAGACACGGTGGCTTTGCCTCCCCAGCCACACTAACCACCTGCAGGATTGCCCTGGACCCAAGCTATGGCTGATAGAATGAAGCCCAGTTGGGCTTGTCCAGACTGTAGGAGGAAGAAAGATGGAAGAACAAGGGAAAGGTGGGGGTGGGTGGGGAACCTGCCCTGGGCAGCATTAATTCACTGCCTCCATGGCTGCTCAGCTCTATGGAGGAGATGCTGCTCAGCCCAGTCCAGCTTTTGATAGCCACAAGGGAGCTGTGGCTCAGCAGTGTCTAAGTGAAGTGGGGGGTCCTTGACACTGTATCTCTGACTGTGCCTGCTCCCCTTCTGCTCTGGGATCCAGATGAAGGGGGCACATCTACCACACCGAGTGGGTTGTAGCATCAGCTTCCCTCTTCCCAGAAAAGAAGTCCAAAATAAAGCAAAGGCTACTCCCTCCCACCCTCTCCCATTAATATGTACTCCCAGTGTGGGTAAATGTGTCAGCTCTCTCAGTCCTTCATGGTCCAGGTTTTAGCAGGACCAGAATGCAATTTACTGCCAGTGAAAGTCCAACAAGGTGTATAAATCGGTCTTCTGGCCACAACCTATTCTCATAACCCATGTCAGCCCACTTCCTCATCACCAGCTTCAAGAGAAGGTTTTCTGATTAACTTTCTATACTCAGAAGGAATAAAAGAAGCTTAGCACAAGTCACTTGAAAAGCCACAACGTGTGTGAATTGACTGGATTCATAACAGTCATTAGCAGCATCACAAAGATCTTTATAACAGAATCCATCTGAGCAGAGAGAGAAAACAAAATGGGTTCCATAAAGTGGGTGTCCATCCTTTGTATGTTCAGAAAACATGAGATGGCACAGATGCACACATACACCTTTCCCACACTTTGCACTTACTTGAAGCCCAAGGGTCCTCCTGCAGGAGATTAATGTGCTTCTAGTTGAAAAGAAAGACCAGACTTGTGCATGTCCAAAGCAGAGGAGCTCCATCCAAACCACCTGACCATATCTCCTGGCACAGACCAAGGATGGCCACTTTCTGCCAAATGCTGATCAGCATATACTAGACCAGCTCCACCAGGATGGATGGGGTCAGCTTGGCTTCACCCAGCTGGGATCCAAATACAGCCAAGAGAAAGCTCAGTGTGGCTCTTACCTTCCCAGTCTAGCACGTGACAAGATGATCCACAATTACATCTTCTCCAAGCCTTTCAGTTTTGCACTGAGGAACTCCATCCACTCAGCGCACCACAAGTCCTACTCAAGGTTCTACAGCTATTCCCCAGCATGTTCTTTTATTTACTGGTATGAATGTTTCATGTCTCATTGCCAGTTATGAGGCACAAATTAACATCCTCCTGCTGAGTGAAGTTTGCCTTCTCTTTACATTTCTATTCTGATCTTTCATGGAGCATACGATCTCCAGATGATTTTATCCAAGTTCTGTATTTCTTTAGCTGGTGTAATAAACGTGGCATTTCAGTAAAGCCAAGGTTCAAGCAGAGTCTTTTGCATACAAACTCTTTAAACCCCAAGGCTTCAACTAAAAAGCACACATAGATTTGTCCTATCCAGGAGGAGCATCGGACCAAATGTTGTCTTTTTTCCACTAAATATTTAGACATCCTATAAGGAAATCAGAAATTTTAAAGGAAATTTAAGTCTTGAATGCTTTTTTCTCCTCTCCCTCTGGATCTCTGAGAGTAAAATCAAGTTCTATGATTTTTCCATCAAGTTTTGTCCTGCAACTTTAAAACCATTTTATATTACTCTTTCAAAGTAGGTCAGATTACAAGAAAACACAATTAATTTGCTTTAAAAGTCTCAAATTCTGTTCAAATGGAAATTTCAGCTATGCCAAATACAGTCATTTTAAGCAGTTCTATCAGGGAATATTGATTTTTCTCCCCCAGGCACAGTCCATGAGGATTTGGGGGAACAAACCCGACACAACTTAATCTGATCCCAAAACTGAATGTCAACCAGATTCTATACCTACTCCTGTTTCATACTGCAGGAAAAGCAATACATTACATGATCAAGAAAACACCTGAAAACTTACATGGAAAAGAAGTGTTTACGAATCTGTTGTTATCCTTATAATCATGTTATTTAATGTTTGAGAAACAAGGAAATCATCAAACACAAGGACAAAAATAGCACCTTTTGTATTAACATGAAGCATTAATGCAGCATTCATTGCAGGCACCTAAAGAGCAGCCTAGACAGTACCTCAATAGCTCTTTGTGATGTTCCTCCGGTGACAAAAGTGAAAAAGTTTATAAACAAAAATACTTCAAAATGAAGCTGATTCAAATAAATATTGGAAGCCTTTGCGTCTCATACCACAGAGCAGACATCCAAAGTCAATCCAGCCTGATGCTGAATCCACAACCAGTACCAAGATTCTCCATTTCAAAGGGACAGCAGAGCCAGTACCTGGGTTGCAGCTGCACCCTTGTACAGGTACACATTGCAATTTGTCCTGCCACAGTTGCCAAACTGCACTATCACAGAAGACTGTCACGCCAGAGAAGACACACAAATTTCTGTATTACCCTGTGCACTTAAAAGGACACAGACTGTCAGGGCAAACCTTCTCTCTAATTTTCTGTTTTGCTTGATTTTTATGCTTCATCATGCAAGCAATATTTTCTTAGGAAAGATGTGCCTTGATGAAGATGGGCAATGCTTCTAAATGCATGCAGGAAAAAAATGTACAAAGACATATAATAAAATGTCATTCTTAAACTAGCTCTCTCTTGGGACACAGTGGTGATAGAAGCAGCAAGCCCTAGCCATCTCTCATTAGCCTCTAGCATCCAGAGAAACAGGTCTCTGTGAGGTGCCACAGACCAGCCCTATACCTGGCCATGTCAACAGACCTCATGCACCAACTTGCCACTGTCTGGTTTCAAAGCAAGGTCTGAGAAATCCATAAATTGTGGCTCAGCTCACCTAATGGGACACTGGTGTTACGTGCAATTTCAAATCATCTTTGAGAACTGTTTACATCGAACACAGATGAAGGAATCTCCAGGCCTTTGTGTTCAAAAAGAGATGGACTGTCAGGTACCCAGTTTTCTTACAGAGGAAAAAGACAAGACAGAGGACCGGGCATTAGGGGATTTTGGATTCCTCATGGAACATGACTGTTTTCCAAACTAGGTGGTGAAAGAGCAGTAATTGAATACACCTCTTGTCTTTTCTAGCCTCCAACCCTGTACATCCTTAAAATGCATACACACAGAACAAAAGAGATAATTAAAAGCTTTTAGAAAGCTCATCTATGTAGGTTACCTTTGTAGTCATTAGGGATTAGCTTTTCTAGAGGGCAAGCTGGAGCACATTCATGGGGTTCCTGCTCTACACTGCCCTTTGAAGAACTCCCTGGAGTTCTTCTGGAAACAAGTCTCCCACAGCCAGTGTTCACTCCTGGAAAAACTCCCCTTTCCATATAAAAGTCAAACATCTCACCAAGCTTATAAAAGCAAATGTATAATGAACGATGAGAGGGGATACACTGAGGGATATGAACTGCAGGACTGAAAAACCCATGTGACTTTAAAGATCTGGAGACAATTTTAAAGAGCTACCTGCACATTATAAAAAACCAATAAGAATTTTCATTGGAGCAGTAACTCTGGTTTCCTGTCACAGAGTCCATAGTTTTCATCCCTCATCCTTCATTTAAGAGCAGGATGCTTGAGGATCAGGTCTTTGTTTCCTGAGAGTTCACCTCCTCCTGTCACTTTATTCCTCACCTGGAATCAGCACTGGAGCTCAATGCTAAATGAAACATTTTGTTGTCATGTCACTGGGGAAAAACAAATGCATCCAAAGCAGAACAAGAACAAACCTGCACTGACTAATTTGGAGGAAGAATTAGCTCCCATGTCTCCAAAGACTCCACTGCCTCTGGGCTACAGAGCCTGTGCCTCCATTTCTTTCATGCTGAAATAATTTCTCTTTTTATAAGTAATTACTTTATATCAGACCAAAGAAACAACCTCCACAGCCCACTTGTTAGAGCATTCCCTCTCCAGCAGAATGAATAGGCATTTATATAAAGTAGAACAGTTCCAACTGGAAAAGTTCCAACTGAGAAAGCATTACTGCAGAGGACCCAGTAGTCTGAGCCCTCATCTGGGCTAGGACAACCTCAGGGACAAGTCCCCACTTCGAAGTATGCAGAATAAGGATGCTGCACAGAAAACCCAGTTAGTTTTTTGCCCACCAGGCTTCTAGCTATTCTTTTCTCTGCTTTTTCATGAAAACATATAAAACACTCTAATTAATCTCAGTGCAGAACTAGCAAAACCTCTGAATTTTTTTTTGTGGGGCAGTTAACCCATTTCCAAACCTCTTCTGTCAAAAACATTAATCATCTTCTCTAACATAAAAAGCTGAAGACAGGAATCAATTTGTCCTAACAAAAAATGTCCTAACAAAAAAAAACATACAAAACTATTAAGGCGAGGCATGTCATTAACCAACACTCATCTCCTATGCATCTCCTGGTTTCTGAAAGTTATCATGCCCTCCAGTAAGAAAAAAGGCCATTGCACAGAAAGGGTTGCTCATATATGATACCCTGTGACATCCAGCTCCTGCTTCAGAGAGCTCCAAGGCACAGGCACTCAGTTCCTGCAAGGTTCTCTGAGTTCTGAAGTTCAGAGAGCCTTGGAGCCCCTTTACTCTACATAGAAATGGTGCAAATTTAAAATGGTTTACGCATGATCCTTGTGTCTCTGAATCCCTGGTTTGAAAGTTCACAAACTTTCAAACCAGGAATTCAAATAGCTCTCTGCAAGAGCCACCGAATCTTTCAAGGCAGCCATCCCACAGCTATCCTATTTTTCTAAGCTACTTAGATTTCCCTCCTCCTGTTTTGGGTACCAGTGCCCCATCACTTAATGAAATTATTGCAATGTCTTTTCTGAGATTCTATTTATACTTTCATGGCATTTAGCACTGTTACTTTCAGACTAAGTCTTAAAAGCTTCCTTCCAGAAAGGCAGTACCGCAGACCACATCCACGCTGATTTTATACTTTGACTTTCAACATTTCAGGACACTATCTATATAATTTAATTATATATGATAGTCACTTTTTCAGTAATAAATTAGAGGGTAATTTCAAGTTGCACCAAAAATGTGGAGAGCTGAAAGGAAGAGACTATGAGAACAGATAATGTCATTCTGTTGCTTTCATTAGACTCTCCCTTGGGGATTGTCAGCCTCTGATGTATCAGCTTGCCTCTGCCGAAACACTCGTCTAACAGGAGGGAATCTCCCCTGAGATACTTAGGCCACTGACTACAGCAGCCAGCAATAATAGAGAATTATAGAGGAGGAGAGAGAGGGGTGCAGGGATATACAGATCCTTCCCACGTGCTTTCCATACAAGCATGTGCCTATGTGCAAGTAGCCGCAAGTTAGTGCGTTCTAGAGCATTTCCTCTGCCACAACGCACTCCAAATACATTTCTAAGCAAAGCCTTGTGACAAATTCCCCAGCAATCATCCAGCTGTGTACAATTAAACAGCATCCTGCTTTACTTGCCACAAAGAGATTTACAGCAGCAACCCTTTCTCCTGCTGGAGCAGGTGGCAGCATCCTGACACCTTTCCATGCAGCAGTGGAGCCGTTCTTCTCACTGCACGGGCTTCAAAACCACCTGCCCACAGATGCTGTGAAGAGTTGGGATTGCCCTTGGCTTTAGGATCCTAGCAGTTCTTCTGCAATTCATTTCCAGGTGGTATTGATTTAGGACTTTCAGCTTTCACATTCCAAACAGCCACTGTGTATCTCCAGTACCTCATTTCTAGCTGAGAGTAGCAGAAGTCTCATGTGACACAGGGAAACCACAGTCCCTTGTTATGACAGACTTCAATCTCTAATTTGCCTATGCCCCACTGTATCCTGTTCATGGCCCATAGCCAGAGGTAACAACACGGGACCACTGCAAGCCTGAGCTATCATAAGGCTATTATGCCTATCACCTGGAAACAATTTTCTGTTCATTAGGCAATCAGCTGTGATGTAGGACATGGCATTTGCACTAGTAAATTATCATCAGGTTCGTGACACCAGATTTTATCTGCCTCAGTCGGCTTCAAGTAGCCATCTCACCTCCTAGTCTCTTTTGAAGTAGTGAATTTAGTAAGTTTTACATTTGTTTCCTTTTGAAAAATCCTCCAAATTCTTCAGAGGTCTTACATGCAAGAAACCACATCCATGTGAGAGAGTTGTATATATTATCTCCCAACAATACATGGCAACCCTAACTAAGAGATTAGGTGAAGAAGTGAAACAAAAATGTTAAATCCAAGTACAATAAGAGAGTGTATTGTGTCATTTTCTCCATTTGAGTCTGAGTGTGTCCTGGACACCTGTATAGAAAATTCCTGATTCCTACAAAAAACACCAGAGGTCAGGATTATACGCTTGTTCCTCTTTTTTAAAATAGTGTAATCCACCAGCAGGGCTTCACCACAGTCACCACTTCTGCTGATGCACAGGAGGATATATACTGGCATAGGCCTTAGGCCCCATAGCACGTTCCCGATGCTGGCCAAACTCACAATTTCAAAACAGCCCTTTCAGCCATATCAGCTGCCAGCAGGGGAATCTCTACTGTCCCAAGGTAGGAAGATACCTCACAGAACTCACTGCCAGAGCCGCTCATCCAAACCCCAACCAGGCACAGGAAGCTCCTCCAACTCAGAGCACAAAGAGATGTGACTGTGACGGCTGGCTAGCAAAGCGATGATCCTCATAAACCACAATGCTCATGGCTGCCCATATCCCATTTTATCTTCTGGAAGCAGCAAAGAGGAGTAAACAGAAGATATTTTTAAACTGTATCTCCTGTTGCAAGACAAAAGAATGACATCATGCAATAGCAAGGTGTGAATTTTCACATCATTCAGTGTGTGACGGTAAACCTCCCCTTGCAGTATCAGGTTTTGGCACAGCAGCTATTTAGATGCTGTGATAGTGTAGTAAAGCCTTGAAAGCAATGGCTACAGACAGGTGAGGCTTCTGAATGAAAGAGACATGGTCTCAATCTAAACAGCCCAACTTATCCCAGGATTCAAGAACTGTGCTTGCAAATGATAAAGCATCATTCACACATGATATATTTGTAATCCTCTTCTGCCTGATTTCTATACTGCAGCTCTTGCCAGTCCCCTGGACAGTACGAACTGTCACAACGTACCAGAGGTTTTGTAAACCAGGCATCTTTGGGGAGCTCCTGATATGCGCAAGCTGTGCCACCAATCGACATCATCATTTTAACTCCTACAGGTACCATATGAGATTCGTTGCACAGAGCCAAACCCAATGAGGTTCCTCCAATGGGACAGTCTCTCCCTCCTGTACACAGGACAAATCAACCTCATTATCTTCCTTCCAAAGTTGTGTGGTTAGGCATGCAAATATCGTGATCTGAGGTTCACTGGAGACACATTTTATTAGATGCAAAATCCTGATAGTTCAGCACCTACATCTAGCTTTAAATATTGTCAGTTGCAGCTCATCTGCCAAATTTATCAGCTCTTCTACTGTCACTAAAACATTAGTGCAGTAAACATTTAATTTGATGTTTAATCTGTATTCTCTCTGTTTCATCTTAAAGTCATTTATTTCCTGATCTGTCCTCTGTGACAAATGAGAATAATTGGCCCCTGTCCTCTTTCTGCAACAGTCTTTTATGTATTTGCAGACAGCTAAGGATCCACCCACAGTTGTCTTTTCTCCAGGCTGAGCTTCCCTGGGTCTCTCACTTTTTCTTTACAGGTCTTGTTTTCTCTTCCCTGTGATCATTGTCTTAGTTCACTCCCGCACACTCCCCCCAGTCCTTCCCTCTCTTAGAAGTGCTGCCCTCAAACAGAATATAGTTACCTAAGCAGAGCTAAACCACATCTATAAATAGGTTCCTGACAGATCATTTCACTATTTTGAACAAACAAGGATTGCATACAGAGCTCACACATGGGCTGGACAGTGGGTTTGAAGGAGGATGGTGGTAGCTACACTGCTTCATTTCTTGATCTGTGGTTGAAAATCCAGACTGGAAGTACAGTAGGGAAGAACTGTTCCCATAACTAAATAGCTACATGCAGACAAAGTACTGTAGGCCGACTGCTACCTTGAGAAGCAACTTAAGAGTTTGTCACGTGGACAGTTAATTGGAAGTGAGCTCCTATATGCCCAGCATGCCAGGGGTGTGCAGGAGTGACAGAATAATATCCCATGGATTATTCGGGCCAGATAACCTGGTGGCCCTGCACCTGTTTTAGTGGAGGAGCAATCAGTACAGATAAGCCACCAAACATGAAGATCAAATTCACATTTTTCCCCTTAGAGCGTTTCTTTCCTATAAATGTTTCAGCACAGCCACGCACACCAATGTTAGTGATACTGTACATGCTTTGGGAATACAGAAACATCTTCAGTATTCAGAGCTGGCAACCTAACCTTTTTCCTGATCCACCTTCAGTGACTCTACAGTTCTGAACCTTCCTTGTGTGATGGGGTTTGAGGTATAGGGAGTGAATGCTGCAGAGATCTCAGCAGAGTATCCCTTTCACTTTGAGCCAATAACCACACTCATTCAAAATTTCTTTTTCCCCAGATGTTTAATCAATTCATCTATATTGATATATATAGAGATTATATATATTGATATAAAACATGGTCTTTGATTGCTTGTGTTAGAAAGGGAAGAGAGCCACCCAGCATACTTTGCAATCTAAAAATACCATCTCTCTTAGGAAGATTGAGCTGGCAATGAGTTGTAGAACACATACCCTTTCACTCTTCACTTTTTTGGTGACCCTGGGTACAGAAAATAAGTATTTTTATTCTTCTCACATGGAGCATATTCAATGCATATGTAAAAATTTTATAAAGAGAAGTCTGTCCCTTTTCCTGCCCAGAGTCAGTGTGTTCTCTTCTGTTTCCAAGAAAACACTGAATAAAAGGCAGCCTTGCCTCGAGAGGTCCAAACGAGCCATGGTTTGAATTGAATTTGAATTTGCACAGTTTGCACACTGCCTTGTGCCACACATTTGTTTCTGAGAGCATAGAGAGGGGATATTTTTCTCTGCAGTGACCTCAGGCACATGGAGATACGCTGCTTGGTTTGCACAGATCACCACCCTGCACTCGGTCAACTTTTACACACACCAGTTCACACTCCAATGTACAATTCTAGCTGGGAGCTTTTGGTTTGCAGCTAAAGGAAGCAACGAGCTCCTGAACAATAAAGGGCAGGTTTGTTTGGATTTTTTTTTTCCCAACATGATAGGTAGCTTTAACATTTAACCTGGCCAGGTCAATCTCCTAGTTCCCAGGCACTTAGCATCATGGCACTAATTTTGCCAGAGCGAGCACTAGTCCATACCTGCCAGGAACCTTCTTTCCTGTCTTTAGATAAACAGACAAGCAAGAAAGGTAGGTCAGAGGGATGGTGGAGCCCCCTTTGTGGTAGGAGAAATGTTTTTTTTAGTTCCCGTTACAAGGCACTTCGCGGAAGCAGAAACACAAAACTCGTAAGAAGGGACAAGGCAGTAGTAGCAGGTGGGCCATGCTTAGCTTCAAATATCTTATTTTCCTCTGATTCCCCTTCCACATATTTCAGTACTGTGATCTTCAAACTGCCATTTCATCTTACGCAGGGAGGTACCCAAGGCAGCAGCGAGTCTGTCTGACTGCAGCAAAGCGACAATTAATAAGTTGACTCACTTTGGTTGTAAAGAGTTCTTGTGGACGGGTGGACAGAGGAGAGATCAGGGTAATAGAAGATAACTGATCAGCCATGCTTCTCCCAACCACTTTGTGCTTTTCTCTCAAGTATAAATAAATATCAAAGAAAGCTAATCACACAATTGCAGAAGAGTCAGGCAGGCCTAGAGCCCTGATGTCAGGTAGAGTGGATACTACGAGCATTCCATGGTGGATTAGGCAATCACAATACACTGAGCCATCTTGCTCAGAAAAATCACCTAGTCCATCTTTCCTATTAACTAATCCATTTCTTTGTGATAAATTGCAGCTCACTCAAAGAAAATTTTAAAAATTAAAAAAACCCTCTGCGTGTTCTCCAGCTGCAAGGTAGCTGTCTTTTGCCACTGCCCACCAAACCACGCTGCTAAGTGGAGTACAGGCAAGAGCCGTGGCCTCCCTAAAGGCCAAGAAGATTAAATCTCTAGGGACCAGTCCTCAGTCTGGACTATCTCATAGGCAGCTTTTCTGCATTCTAAGGATGGGAATGTGGAATGGAGCCCATTGCAGATACAAGCAGTGCTATCTGTACAGTGCTCCCACCCTCTGCCAGCTTGGGGGAATGAAAAAACAGCACCAGGAAACAAATCCAGACCTCCCACATAGTACTGCAGAGACACTGATTCTTGGTGCCAGCCCAGGCAATGTGAGTCCAGTGTGGGAATCCAAGCACAGCTGCACAGCTCTGGCACCGGAAGCGAGGTCCACCTGCCCTCTTCCAAACCAAGCACAAGAAACAGCCCCAGATGAGCTCCAACAGCAGATGAAATATAAATTAATTCCATCACCTTTTCCCCCCTGTACATTAGGGTTTGGGGATCAGGTGCTGGTTCATAGGTTGACAGACTTTTTATACAGGGATAGTTGGTAATCCAAAATAAGGATGATACAAGTCAAAACATCAGTTATTAGATGGGGATGGCAGGTTGGGATTTTTGCCCGTTCTGTATTTTCTACCTCTCCATGATCTCTTCCATGATGTTCTGGCATGCACAGGTGCAACATAGAACTCAGCCAACAATGCTGATATCCTGAGACCCTTGCCCAGAACGGGATGGCTAGGTGCCGCTGCTGACACCTTCCTTTGCTCAGCAATGGTCTCACTGGCACAGGGATTGCCAGAGGCACCAGGACTGGCACAGGCTGAACTGGCTGGTGTGTGCCAACAGATCAGAGCCCAGGGTCCTTGGGAAGAGGAGCTGTGGCTTTGACCATGCTTCCTTTCTTTTCTCTGCTGAGATCTGCCCCTGTGTAACAATAGCTGAGCCAAGAGGAAGCTGAAGCAGATCTCACCACCCCCGGGCTATTTCCTGACTCTGCCCTCAACCTGTTCCATCATGTCCTAACCCTCTGAGACCTCCACCCAGGACTGGGAGACAAGCTGGTGTGGTGAGGGACCAAAGAAAATCAGGCTATACGGAGGTGACAAGAGCTGCTGCTTTGGGGCGGCGTGGGTGAGCAGTTGAAAATTGCCCATACCCACACCTCCCCTCTTGCAGAGCACCCTGCATCCATGCACAAACTGCTGCTCTCTACAGAGCTGCAGCTGGAGCACACCAGGTCACCTGGCACAGCAGGGTGCTGTGTCCCTGCTCTGCTCCCCAGAGCCCTGGGGTGGGGGACAGCACCAGCACCCCATGAGCTGAGGGTGTTGCATACCCAGCCCTCTCTGCCTGCCCAATGGGCAGCTCAGGAGGGATCAGCTGCCTCCATACACAGCTTGCAAAGCTGAGGTAGCTGTGTTTGATGGTGGGGAAAGCAATGTTAGTGGGCATAGCAATGTTAGTGGGCATCTCCTTTTGTCCATGAAGCTTGCAGAGAAGATGAGGAAAAGACACAGGTAAAGGTAGCAGCCAGAGAGCAGTAAAGAGGAGTGAGGATGGGGCCGGTGCTCCTGGTTCCCACGGCTGAGCATCAAAGCTTTCAGACCCCTCCCCAAGTCCCATCTGCCCTGCTCCACCTCTGCATGAGCCTGGCCCTGGCCATGGCTCGGAAGGGCCGTGGCAGGGATGCGGCACTCGCTCGGGCTGGGTGCGCTGCTGGCAGGGCTGGCGGATGTGGCAGGCAGCGGGCAGGCAGGCTGGGCACCGCTCTCCAGGGGAACAGGCAGCCTGAACCCGCTGCCGACGGCTGCTACTCTGGCCAGGCACCCGAGGAAACCTTCCCCTCTGCCGTCCGATGTGCCTGCAAAACCCAGAGTAAGGGGAAGAGGGGCAGGGACTGAGCCCACCCTCCCCTTTCCGTGCATTCCCCCCGGGACTTGTGCTTTTAGGGGCTCTCAGGGGTAAGCGATGGCCGACGAAGGGGGGCTACAATTCCCCACCAGTTCGGTGCTGGGGTCCTGGGAAGATCCGGGAGCTACGAGTCCTGAAAAATTCCTTCGGAAAACGGGGGAAAGGCTCCCACACGCCCTCCTCCCCGCACAGGTAAACTTTCTACTCCCACTTGCGGCGAGGGAGGGGGAGCTCAGGCAGGGAGGATCCAGGAGCGGATACCCTGGGAAGCCTTAGATATTTATAGAAGCACAGCCAGAATATGTCAGGAAAGGTGGCTCTCAACCCCTTCACGCGGAACCGCTCCTGGTTTTTAACAACAGGCCGACAAAACCCTCTCAGAAACGTGGCAAGGAGCTACTGGAAGGATGCAAGCAAAGGAGGCGGTGGGAAAGGCGCGCCCCCGCGTCGGCATGCTCCGGATGCACCAAGGGCTGAGAGTGCCTCCAGGCTGCCTCACCCCGCAGCAGGGCTGGAGGGTGACCTCCCTTCCTCCTCCCTCTGCTGTGGGGTGCGCCCCCCGGCTCCCCTTGCCGCCCCCCGCCCACTGCCAGCCTTCCGGTCTGGAGGGGAGGAGAGGCGGCTCGGGGGAGCCTGGGCGGGGGGCTGGCGATGCGGGTAAGGGTGGTGGGGGTCCGCCCCCGGGAGGGCTGTGCAGCATCTCTCCCCTGCTCCCGCCTCTCCCGGCGTGGGGGCGCGCAGACCCACGCGTGACGGGTGAAGCGGCGCGGCGGGCACGGGATGGAGCTTAAAATAACCCCGAGACGTTCAACACCTTGTGCCCAACGCTCCCGCACCCCGCGACGGCTCCGCTCCCTTTGTCTTGCCACCATCTTAGGGAAAGACTCGCATGTCACGTTACGGTCGGGATGCACCGGTATCTCTCGCGTATCTACAGCCGAGCGACACGATAGCCATTTTGCATCCCTCCCGAGTGGGCTGGGGAAGGGGCTGCCGGCTGGGGACACGGGGTGCAAAGCGCGGTGGATGGGGGAGGGAAGGATGGGGCGCGGCGGAGAGGGGCCACGATGCCCGCTGCTAGCACCAGGGGGACGGGGATAAATTAAAACACGTGAAGTTGCCCGAATACAGCACCTCGTAGGTTCAGGCTAAGTCGTTTGACGTGCTCGGACTTAAAACAGCCTTCCACCTTCATGCAAGCAGGCGCACTCGCCCCCGACGCTGGGCGGGCTCCTGCCGCGGTGCCAGGGGCGGCCCCGGCCACCCCCGTGCCCCGGCCCCCGCGTTAGGCCGCTCACGATCGAGAGGCCGGCGTGTGCTTTCAGTAATGCACCAGCCTCCTAGGCAACAAGCGGGTCCTGTCGTTCCTAACGAGCATCAAAGCATGGCAAGGAGCCGCTGGACCAGTGAAAAGGAGGAGGCAATTTGCTGGTGGATGAAAATTATTTTCGTTTTCACCCCTTTCCAAAGCCGTGCTCCTCCTCGCGTGTCTCCCCCGACCCCACCTGCCCACCCCCTCCCCCCCCAAAAAAAATAAAATCACAAGGGACTTTCTCCCCAATTCACAATGTGGTACCTAACTCAAACCCTTTTCGCCTTCTCTTCATGTCCTATTTGATGAGCCAAGAAGGGAATCAACATGTCTGGTGAATGTTGGGGTTTTTTTCCCCTCTATCTGCTTCTAAAAGCAGCATCTCTAAACCTTTTGTTCTACCGTGAGTGATCTTCCCTGGGCAAACCCGTGCACCAAAATGAGCTGCAAGCAAAACCACAGAAATAGGAATTTCCCTACCTTGGTTTGTAGAAGCAGAACCTCTAGACGGACAGATCAAGGGAGAGAGCATGTTGGGAATGTCCAGTCTCCTCTTCTTGCTTGCATATCCACGTAAGAAGAATAAGGGTCGGGGGCAAACGTGGGGGAATGAGTTAAAAAACAATCCTATTTGGCTGTAAAAAAATAGAGGTTTCTTTGTGGCAATCTTGCGTCTTGAAGCGGTGCAAATTCAAAAGCTGGAGAGAATCACTTCAGAGGATATTCAGCGTGAGTGGTGAGGATCGTCAAATGCAGGTTCCAGAGTAAGCATTCCTTTCGCCTTTTTAATGATTATTCTTATAATTATTCCCTCTCCCTCTTTTTTTTTTTTTTTCCTGGAGCCCTAGTGGAGGAGGTTGTGTTTAATGCAACTGGAGGTCGGTGCCGTTCTTCTGTGAAGCATGATTATCCTCAAAGCGTCCCCTTCCTGAAGGGAAAAATAAGGATCAATTTTGTATTAGAGGGATCTGAAGGGGACAGAAAACGCTCCCCAACAAAGACATTAATATATTGAGAAGAAAGGAAGGCAAAACGCATTCCCCAATAGTGCACACAAGCGGAATTTAAAAACAAAACAAAAAAACAGCTGGCATGAGTCTATAAATAATTCAGATACGGGCTGACTACACCATTCCAGGGATAGGAAAGCGGGCGCGATGTGAATCGCGGAGAGAGAGCGACTCCCCCACCCGCGGCCCCCTCCCCATGCACGCACAGCATTTCGCCCACCCCGGGCCCAGCCCCCGAGGGCTGGCGAGGGCCGTGCCCACCCCTCTGCAGTGCTGCCGGCCGCTCTCGGCTCCACGGGCGGCGCGGGGCGCACACGCACCGCCACGGGCTGGGGGGGCTGCTTCACATGCCACCGGCCCGGGCTGCACTACGCGTCCCCCCGGCAACACAACCCTCGGGTCTCCGGGCTTTGCTGGGGCTCTTTTTTTTTTTTCCCTAGGGGTGGGTGGATGGCTGGGAGTGTCCCCACCGCCACCTCCTCCAGCACAGCCGGACAGGGCTTACAGCTATGCAGGCATTTATTTAATGAAGCCGTAGATATTTATTTCTTTTCCCCTCCCATCTCGCTCGGTAAAAGATTCACATTTAGAGCTGTCATAAAATCCAGACCCACATACATACCAGCAAATCCTGCTTCAAGCACTCGTGCTGCTCTGAGTAGCTACTGCCCCCCTCTCTGCCTGCAAGGCTGATCCGCCTCAGACATGCTCAACTTCTTCATTCTCTTCTCTTCTCTGGTACTGCCTGAGTGGGAGATGTGGGGCGGGGAGAGGCAAGTGCTCAGAGCATCACCCTAAAAATACGCTTTTAAAAAAAATCTCTGCAATATAAAAGCTACGAGAATGCTTCCCGGAGGGAATTAATAAAGCAGCTTAATAATTATTAATAATTAAATATACCCGCGGAAAATGGTGGGGAGGGGGAATATCAAGGGGCGGGGAGGGGAAGCTGTGCGAGTGAGCAGTGGGGGAAACGGGGGAAGAGGAGGAGGAAGAAGGACAGTACGGGCAACGGGAGACCAATCCCTGCCCGCTGCCGGAGGGAGCAGGTCTCGGCCTCCGGCGGGGGCGAAGGGAGAGCCTGTGCCCGGGCGGCACCTGTGCCTCCGGCCGAGCCGGGGCTGGTGCTGGCACCGCGGCCGGGGCCGAGCCGAGCCGAGCCGCCGCCGCAGCCCCACGGGGACCACCCGGGGCTCCCTGCGTCCGGCGCCCTCTCAGACCGCGACCCGCATGTTTGGAAGCAACCGAGAGAATACTTAAAATATTAAAAAAAAATAAATATATATATATAAACAATAACCATAAGATAGTAATAATGAGAAGAAATGAACAGGCAGCCAGCCAGCAGAACTGGATCCGAACGAAAAGAAAGCAGTGAGAGCAGAGATAACACTAATATCCAAATATATCCAAATTGGATACTGTGGTAGTTTGAAAGCAAATCAGTGAGAGGCTCAAAGTCAGAACTACAATTTAATAGGAAAATTAAAATAAATGCAAGAGTACAAAAACACTGACAGAGTCAGAATACAACCTGACACCCTGTCGGTCAGGGCGTTGGTAGTAGTCCACTTAGATGGTGGCTGCAGTCCTCTGGGAGTGATAGATGTCGTTCTGTTGAAGCAGTGATCCTGTGAAAGGTGTAGTTCTCCTCTGAAGGTCCAGTGGTGGTGTGGAAGGGTCTGGTCTTCCTCTGGGAATCCAGTGGAAAAGCTGACTTGTGGTGTTTCAAATTCCAGATTATATCCAGATAGGGATGCTTGGTTCCTCACCCTGGGCGGGGCATCTCACAATGGGATGATGGAGTTTATCAGTGGGACTCAATGGCCCATTGACTGGAACCATTAGGGATGAGCAAAGCAAAGTGCCCCACCTGGCTCCAACAGCTGGCCCATTAGAAGACATGCCCTGGTGCCATCAGGGAGGAGCCAGGAACAATGCCCCACCCGGCCCCAACATCCCATGAAGATGGTGATAGAATACATACCATTGTAACCTAAGACAGATACTCCACAATTAAGCCCGGTGCTTTAATTGCTATTCTCAGAGCCCCTTGAAAGCTAAGCAACTTGAAATCAGCCTGAACAGAAAGGAACACGTGTCTCCATCCTCATCCTGCCCTGCCCATGGATGCCTGCACCCTTGCTGCCCATGGTGCTCTCAGCCTCATCCCGGCAGGGTGATTCACTCTGTGGTCACAGATCTGTCCCTGTCCCCTCCTGTGCCATAGGTGGCCTGAGCAGAGCATGCCCACCTACCCTCCTCAAAACTGGAGAATGGTCCTAGCGTAAGTCTTGCCCCCTACCAGGAAAAGCCAGTGGGTAACAAAGCAGACCCCTTCCAGGTGGAAGTGTCCAGTGCAGCCTTCAGGATGTGTAGTCGCTCTAGAGTTGCAAATGCCCACCCTGCCAATGTCTGAGTCTTGGTAGGAGATTTGGAAGAGCTCAGATGGTCCTTGGTGATCCCCTAGAAACAACAGCACTGAGGAAAGTCCTTGTCATCCTTCCGTGCCAGCTACACTTGTCCTGCAGGAAATCAGACCCCAGGCTGAACATCACATGCTCTGCTTCAGTGCTGATGCAGACTGCATTGTCCAGCCTTTGCATCCCTCTTACTGAAAGCACCTTCTAAGGAAAACACAGTTGCTTGGACCTACGTAGTATGCTCTATATCCAGGAGCAGTGAGGAACATCCTGCTCAAAAGACAGGTAAAGAGGGCTGGATCCCACATGCCAAAGAATTGTGTTCCAGCGAGCAGACAAGCACTCAATGCTGGACCTTTGTTGCAGGTATGTATTCGCAGGGCAAAGCATGCACGTGGCCAAGGTTTCTGAGGGAGGAAAGCCTCCTAAAAGAACTACAGCAGCTGTAGACTCTCTATTAACCCCCAAGTCCTGTCTCAGTTTGTACCTCAGAATCGATCCACATGGTCCAAATAGAGTTTGCTGGTCTGTAGGGAAGGTTATGGACAGCAATGTGGCTGTAGCAGTGTGTGCATATATATCAATATGCCATCTGGAGCTTGAATGAATTTCTGTTTCCATGTGTAGTGTGTGTACAGTAATATTTTTCATGTAGCTGCAGTGACCACAAGCAATACCAATCTGTGCTTGAGCTCTTTGACAAAAGCAGACACCAATATTTTCATTTTGACAGCCTGCATCTTCCTGAGGGTGCTGGTAAGGGCTGTTCTCCTTTTAGAAAGATTTTCCTAACATTTTTAGGCATGCTTTAAAAAAGTGACTATGATATTTTTCATTCTAATTTCAGTAAAAATGGACGACATATTAGCCAAAGTCTAAAGTAATTTGAAATTATCTCAGAACAGTTGGAGGAAAGAACTGTAGAGTGATACTTACATAAAGAAGCTGCTAATAGCTGAAGAGATTAGTCATTTGACTTTGCCATTCCTTTCACTGATAATAGTGATACAGGAATAGCAGAAATGATTAGTCCAAGGGATGTTTTTTCCTTTCTGTATGGCAAGAAGGGATAAACTATGACTGTGCAAGTCCTCCTGCATTCTTCTGGATGAAACAAGAAGACAAGAGGCTTAACGAAAAGAGAGGGAGTGGTTTTTATCCAGCATGTTACTTAGAAACACAAAATGGAGGGTTAAGAAGTATCTTAGGAACAATTTCTGACAAGGGGTTGCAATCATTTTAAGCAAGTCAGCAATATTTAAGGTTATAATTATCTGTAATCTTAAAATGAAGGAATTCATCAACTATTTTTCTTTATAAAACCACCCAACTCCACAGTTACATGGTACATGAAAGCCTTGTTTACTTTTAAGGATGAGACTAGTTGCCTTTCTACTTGATAGATGTCTATGCACATCTTACATAAACATAATACATATGTATATTTATAATTCTCTCTTAAACAAATCATAAGGGCTAAGTTCCCTATAATGATAAGGGGCCTGAGTGTCCAATTCAACACTTTTTTCAGACAAAATTGGTGCGTTCCCCTTGACCAAATAAATCAGGCTCAATTACAAGTTTGACATCAGGCACATAAAAATGCCAATTGCTTCAGAATTATCTTCTTGAGATTTTGCACAGCATCTAACCCCCAAATTATTTTTATATTAAGATGTAATAGTTATTGTAAATAATGTGTGTGGAGGTTGGCTCCAAATAAAAAATGTTGCAAAATCTGCAGCAGCACAGTACTGTGGCAGGGTTTACTCTCACTAGCTGGGGTAGGCTTTTATTTTTTCTCCAATCAACTAAGATGAATGAACTGCATAAAATGAAACAAATAGCATCTCTGATAGGAAAGGGTTTTTCAAACATCTCTTCAATTACAAAACACTTAAATGTTATTTGCAAGACAAATTGAGGGATTTATTTTAAACGGGTCCATGTTTACTATAAATTAAGGGCTATATTATTTTTGTCCTGCCTAGGATAAAAGACTGTGAATGAAAGTTCTTATATCAAAAGCAACCAGAGCTGGATGTGGCAGTGATGATGTTGGGGAGGATGCAATCCAGCAGAGCCATTCTGCCACCACAGAACAGCCTCTGCCAGCACTGACAGGGACCAAAGACCCTACAGTAGCTTTAACCCTTAGTAAATGCCCCAACGACTTCACAGAATCAGAGCCTATTTCCAGGGCCCTAGATAAATGGGGTCTGCAGCTATGGGAAAAGACTGCCGCTTCACAGGTTCTCTGTTCAAACACAGACATGCTTGCATTAGTAGAAGAAAAGCCATGTCTATGGAAAATAATTTCTTATCATCAGTGAAATGGATCGATTGTCCTGGATAATTCACACCATAAAAAGGTTTTTCATAGTAGCATTCCCTTGGGTGTTTGCACATGGGCTGCAGAGAATGGTAACCAAGACTCCAGCTGCTTTCATATGGTTCTCTGTGCCCTGCTCTGCTCAGCCAGCCTGATTATAAAGTGGCTGAATACATCTATGCCCATGTCCTGATGTTCAGATACCAGGGCTATGTCAGTTTTGGAAGATCACCATAACATTGGCCACACAGGTCCACAAACAAGGAAGTCATGTCATGATGCATGAATAACAGCATGGAAGAAATTTTATCAGCTAATTAAAGGGAAAGCAAATGGAGAAACAAGCATACAAACCTGACAGTGGCACAACCACCTGGCCAAAGGACTCAGCTAAATTTTGGCATGAAACCTGTGTTCCTTTCTTTTGCACATGGTTTAGGACCAAGAGATGCTAGAGCGAGATTGAGCCAGAAGCCACTGGGTGGGGAGATCTCATCAGTATTTTGCAAGGACACCTGGGCACAAGGAGACTGATCAGTTTGTTTGCTACTCAGAGGACACTCATCCTGCCAGCAGCCCAGCAGAAGGGAATTGTGAACACTGTTGCAGTTGCTTTAAAGTGTTACACATGTTGTCTCAGCTGTCATACCAGGACACTTAGCTGAGCTCTCATCACTTTACATTGCAATAATTGCAGCATCCCCTACTGTCTCTGCCATGGTCAGTCTGCCCCCAGAAATCCTAAAAACACGCAGACTGGTTTTTTGTCATGCAGAATCAAAAACAATGTGAAGTAGATTAAAGGAGAAATAGCTTTCTCTGTTTCTTTATAGACTTGTTTTATTCTTTTGAGTATGGAATGTCAGGCTCATTGAAATTGGTTTTCCTGGATGGTCATTTATGTATGAAATACAGGCACATTAAACTAAGAAACTGTGGAGTTTGTTCTTTCAAATGGAAATGTGTTATTTTTGAACTGCAGAAGTACAGACAGGATTTCAAACTGACACTGTCACTTTTCTAAGATGATATATGGCTCCTCTACCTATAGCACACCCAGACTGGAGAACCTATCTGTCAAAAGGCACCACATATATCTAAAAATAAAGAGTAATTATCATCAAATGCTGCCCTGTATTTCATCAAAGCATGGTACAAACATTAGCCATAGACGCCATCCCTTTTACCCTGCCATTCAGAAGCAGAAAGGAAAGGCTCAAGCACTCACTGCCTTGCATCATGCTGAGGAAGATGCCTTTCTTCTCCACCTCTGGGGTGCAGGGATCATTCCAGTGGCTGGAGATTTTGTCCCATCTCACTGGTCTTAACAAGGTACAGTTTCCTGACACACTTGAATGAATGGGAAACCACAATGCTCCCAGCAGGCATCTCCATCCTGTTCCAACCCTAACAAGACAAACAGATTATCTGGGTTTTTTTTTTTTTCTAAAATCAAATTTCTGGTTGATGAAAATCTTATTGGTTGTCTCCAGATTCAAGTGATGACTCTCTTCACTGAAAGAGCTGCAAAATGGATTAGGCAGATTGCCTTCATGGTTTAAAGGAAACTGAAAAACTGCTTTCAGTAAGAGATAAAGTGTGGCTTTTGCCAGCTTATCGTGATGAAAAGCAAAAGAAGAGTTTCTTCAGGAAAGTACCTGCATTCACCTATTCTCCATAGAGGGCATACTGCAGCCAGGAAAATCACCCTTATGTCTGAAAGCGGTCTTTAATGTTCTAGCAGACAATCCATCAGAGCATTCAAAACTAAATTAAAATCCCAAGGAGAAATAGGGGATTTAATTCCAGGATTAAGCTCTGAAGTTTCTCCCAGGAAATAAATTATTATTGGATGAGAACCAACACACCAATTATCTAGTTTACTGCTCATGCTACTGAGAGCTGCTGCAAACACCCTCAGGGATCCACTTTACCTAGATGGTCTCATCTTTAACACAATATCCATATAAAGACAAAAGCTCAACTAGTCACATGCCAAGAAACTCAGCTTCCCAACCCCCTGTATTAAAAGGGAAACTGTCCACTACAAATATACAGGGCAATAAGTTTCAGTCACGTAAGTTCCCTGGCTTTCACCTTTGTAGTGGTTCAAGTTTGTTTATTTAAGGTTTTGGCTAAATGCCAGTACATTTACCTAAATTTATTTGATGTTTGTTGTGAGATGAGGATTAGGAGCAGACAAAGCAGGCTCAAACTTTATGAAGTATAAAGAAAGTTTATTAATATACCTAAGACAGAGGGGGAAAAAAAAAGAAAAAAACAGGACAAATTTTTCAGACCACCCCTCCTTTCCCCACCTCTCTATTTCTTTCTCTCTGGCAACATACAAAAGACAACACTTCGACTTCCAGTCAGTTTACTATCTCAGAAATAGCTCTCGTTTCAGTTCATTTAGGGAGAGAAGTCTCTTTTGTTTACAACATGGATATTTTAAAGAAAAATACAGTTTTTTATGGGTCTTCTGCTTCATCATCAGTCACCACCCGGAAGAAAGACCAGCTTAATGGTGGATCCCTCCCACACCAGTAGCCTTCCCACAGCCACTATGGTGGGTTATGAACAGTCCATGGGGTACTTGTTTTAAGGATGCACAGTTCAATTGCAGCAACAAAGAAAATCCCTTCTTCTGTGCTGAGCAACACAGGTTCTCCTGACAACTCAAGTTCTCTGGCATACCCTCCGGGACCAGGGCTCTGGGTCACAGCCTCTCCTCTCTCTTGGTTCAAGTTTCTCATCAGGCTGTACTTATTTCAACACCTACTTGTCTTTACCCAGGTATTTCAGTTCATTGGCTGCAATTAGAACCTCACATCCCCCTTTGGACTATGTCTTCATATATTACAGGGAATTTATTAGCTCAGTCCCCAACCATGGTTCTCCAAAAGAGTTTTCAGCTTCACTCTTGAAGCACTTCTCATGCTCCTCCCTCTAGGCATCAGTTCTGCTTTTTTCACTGACTGTAAAGTTTCTATGTTGCATTTATGTAGATGTCCTCACTCGTTCCTCTCTCTGTGCAAGGAAGGATGGGTGTCTGCAAGTTTAGTCCAGGCATGGATAGAGTTGATCTCTCTCACTCTCCGGCAGTGTGACGATCATGTGCTCTCTGCCAGGCTGTTTGAAAAGGTCCGAGCTGGATGGCAGAAGCTCTCAGAGTCTCTGTGCCTGGCTCTGTGAGGCTGGCTTGGCCTGGTGGGGCCATCTGGGCCCGGGGTGACAGGGCAGGGCCTGGCCCGGTCCTTGCCTGGCCTGGAGCAGGGGCCTCGCCTGGAGCAGGGGCCTGGCCCTGTCTCGTGTAGCTGACATACCAGCTGAGCTGTATCTGCTGAAAATTCCAGCCGGTTCCTCCCCCATACCCGACTGCAGCTACACAGCCGCCCTAAACCTCCCTTTCCCCCCTTCCCCCTTTGGAAGGAGGAGGTGGGGGAGGGCTTACTAGGAGAGAAACTGAGATGTCTCCTCTCAACACAAAAGCGAGCCAATAGAGCAAGGGCCCATGAGGGTCTCTGCTTTTTCTCGAAGGCGGATCAACTTTTTAATTGGTTCACCAATACATCAATCTTTAAAACTATCTAGCTACTGACTCTCTCTCTCAGTAAGGAAGTTATATTGCTTCCTGCAGCATAGGTCACTTCCTAGACTTTGACCTCTCCTGACTAACCCAGGACAACCTTTTAACTTGCTTTGTTGTAGGTAATAGAATAGTTAATAATATGCTACTTCTTTGCTCTGCGTGTTACAGTTGGGTTAACGTTCTACAGTATTGGTGCTATCATAAAAAAGCACATTTATTTTTCTTACACAGAAGGCCTACATGCTAGTGAAATGGCAGGTAAGCCCTACTCCATTTCAATGGCTTCTAGACAAAACAATGGGACATTTCCAGCTTTTTACTTGCTGTTTCACAGATTTCTTAAGGCTACCCAGAATACCTCAACTTCACTTATGCAGCTTCAAATCCTTCATGCCTGTTCAATGGGACATTGCCAAAACATGAACCACCTCGTATGAAAAGAATAAGTAAAGTTAAAAAGCTCCAAGACTGATAAAAGTATCTGGTGCAAAGAAGAGTGCCGAGAGACATCAGAGCTGATATTTCACTCAAACTAAATGCTACCAGTTAATCAGTGCTATTATAAACTCACTTGGAACATTAAGTTACTGCGGGTAAAAAATAAATCCTTCACTCTTAAAAATATATGTGTCACCACTAAGACCAAATCTAGCAGCAGCAGTGTACACAAATATTTGGTTTTCTCCTAAGAATGTATTTTTTGTTTAAACACCTTATGACATAAAAATACTGTCACCAAAGCATCACTACTGTTTTCCTCCCAAACACATGGTTCCTATCTTTTCTCTATGGATTCTTTCCAATCCTTAACACAGGGAAACAATGTATGCAAAGCAAAGACAAAACCCCACCTACCTCCTATGCCCTCCTTCACCTGTAAGCTCTGTCAGAACTTTTGATATAATTTATTACACACAAGTACATATGGAGAGGGCATATCCAGCAATGGGATTCACTTTAATGTCAATGTGGCAAAGAGGAGGCACTGGTTAGTGTCACCAGCTGGGCTCCTTGTCGGCACAGTTCTGAAAATCCAATAATTCATTACATCCTAAAAGCCCCTGCTTTTGTTCAGAAAAGTTCAGGGTTGATAACAGCACTGAGTCTCTCTGTTCATCTCATTTCTCCTTCAGGTGAAACAGATGGTATTACAAATAACTCACCAAGAGGGTGCAGGGGAAGAAATGGTAGAGAAGGAAAATGTTGTTTGTACTGACAAGGATTCTGAAAAAGGAGCAGCATGACATTAGAAAAGCAGATCACTTTTCTAACACAGAAATATGGGTCTGAAAGCATTCCTTGAAACAGAAGTATGAATGATTTCACCAGCAAGGCAAGAGCCTGTGAGCTGGAAACATTCTCACTGGGTTTGAGTTTGGTGCTCACTACAGCATTTATTGCACATTTGCATTTGCCATCTAATTTAAGACAAATGTTTTCTTTAGACACATTTTAAAGTGAAAAATTAGCTCCGTTAGCATGCAGCTGTGGTCCCCCAAGATAGCTCTTTGCCCAGGGGCAAACAGAAGAGAGATGTTAATGAGCTTAAAAGTAGCTCTGAAAATCACTGTCCATGGTCAGTTGAGAGCTGGCAGCATCAGGGTCACCTGCTCCTCTGCACATTTATTTTGTAGTCTCATTAATTCAAAAGATGGAAAAGCATGTGCTAAGCCTGAATATTCACAGTCCTGGGAGAGAATATCTACCTACAGCAGCTGAGGTTATCCTGCTGCTCCATCAACACCACACCTTCCTGAAAAAAAGAGACCTACACTTGGCAAATTTCTTTATGCAAATGGAGATAGATTTCTTTTGCTTGAGCTGTTTCCAAGTGAGCCAGCTGACTCAATAATTCAGCCCTCTGGCTGGAAGAAACATTAAGATTTCTGTCAGATTACTCTATATTCTAAAGAAAACTGCCACCTTCTTTTCTCCTTTACTTAGACATCTAGGAAGAGGCAATAAGCAAAACACCTCTGGTACACTTCAACTGCATCTTTTAACCTACCATCAAATTGAAATGGAGGCTTTTGTCTCAACAGCTTTGAAGCCCAGCAGCCCATTTTTGCTCTCATGTTAGGTCTGACCCAAACTCAAACCTTAGCATTTTGATGGCATGCACTACCCACAAAATGTCTCATGCTCTGACATTTTTTGGGGTTTGTTTTTTTTCCATACATCAGCTGTAAACCTGATCCCAAGACCAGGCCTTACTCAAATATAAATTCTCTTTCACCTTCATAGTGATTAAGACCTCAGGGCCAGGGCTATCTTCAGCTGACCAGCCTCCATCCTGAAGCAAGTATGTAAGTATGTCCTCTCCCTGACATGTTACTTCCAGGATTCAAGTGTTGATTGTGTTTCTATGCCCTGGCAGTTGGAAAATGTAAAATATGAATCCTTCCTGTGCATGGAGTAGGTCTTTTCCTCGCTCCTTATTAAGCACCAAATTCAGAAAAGCACACTGTTGCCCTGATTTTTGTAGAGTGCTGTGGTAGCAAAGGTTCTCATAGGTTTTATGTAAACATGGTCCATGTTTGCCTAACCGGCCAAGGATTGTTTTGTACATTGAATATTGTTTTTCATTCCTTTCCTGAAGGCGGAGAAGGTTGATGGACTGTGTTTCTCCCCTATGGAATTGGAGAGGTGGTAACCTCATTGACCAATCCATGATTGTCTGTAAAAAGATATATAAATGAAAGAATAAAGAGAGGCTGGGCTCTTCTTTTCTCTGCCCGGCCTTGGTGGCTCTTGACCTGACGTGAGTGCCTGATTCTTTCGTGTCCGACCGTGCGACATCTGATGGCCCATACGGGGAATTGCGACAAAACTCAGGTAAAATCAGGTGGAAAAAAATTTTAAAATTTAATTATGGGAGTCTCTAAGATGTCCCCGAGCGATGCTTTGGCATTGGAAATTCTCGAAATATTCTTAGAAAGCGAGAATGTGAATTTCTGCAGGTCAAATGTAGAGCAATTATATTTTTGGACCAAGGAGATGGGTTTTTTCCCTGACGATGGCAACGTTCTGTCTAAATCGACGTGGACGCTTGTGGGGAAAGCATTGAGAGGTGTGCTATCGGAGACATATAGTCAAACGATGGCTGAGTTACTGGTAACTTGGCAGATGTCGCATGGTTGGACACGAAAGAATCAGGCACTCACGTCAGGTCAAGAGCCACCAAGGCCGGGCAGAGAGAAGAAGAGCCCAGCCTCTCTTTATTCTTTCATTTATATATCTTTTTACAGACAATCATGGATTGGTCAATGAGGTTACCACCTCTCCAATTCCATAGGGGAGAAACATTCCATCAACCTTCTCCGCCTTCAGGAAAGGAATGAAAAACAATATTCAATGTACAAAACAATCCTTGGCCGGTTAGGCAAACATGGACCATGTTTACATAAAACCTATGAGAACCTTTTCTACCACAGCACTCTACAAAAATCAGGGCGACAGCACACGATGTTCTGTCCCTCTTCCCTCATCATCTTGAGAAAATGTCCACCTAGAGCTTTGGCCACACTCTGGCAACTTTCCCAGTCCAAGGACAGAGGCTGGGCATTACAGCAAGGCAACATTTACTGGAAGGACAGCTTAAAGCAGCTCACTGAAAATCTTGGCTTACTCTGGCCCTTGTAGATAGGTTTGCCCGAGTAGAGGGAAATCTGGGACTGTATTCTGTGAGTTTACAACAAGGCCATTTGTCATTTGTTGTGCCTTTAAGTGCAAGTACATAAAACTCCTGTGGAGTTATGGCTTGTTCCCCTGGAAAAAGAGCAGCTGGACATGTCTGCTCCAGCCCCTACGCCAGTCAGGAGTAAGAACCCTGGGTTTGATGTGCTACCTGACTTTCTCGCGCTGACAACAAGGGAACCTGCAGGCTGTTGTGCCTTTGTTGGTCATGTTCTTATCCTAGGCCAAGGACAGCCATATGTTTTCATGCTACCTGAAGGAATTGTACATTTTTTCTCATAAACTGACTGGTGTCTCTTGCATGACTCAACTTTCTTAGCCCCCATCTTTTGCCTAATATCTTTGTTGTTGTACAGCCTCTGCAGAGGACACTGTCTCAGTGGCACAGACAAAGGGACAGTCCACAACCTCATGAAGTAAAAGCACAGAGAAGAGGGGTATCACTAATGCCATTTTTCCCAGATATTTTTGTCTTCAAAAACATTAGAGAGGGTCTGTGTCTCAGTTACATTGTTCCTTGTGGCAGCTCAGGGGATGCAGAGAGAAGAGAGATGCTGGGAGAGGTTAATGAAGAGATCAGTGTTTGGCAAAACTATGACTTTATGTCAGGGGTCATTTAAGTGTCATGTTAGGAAAAGGTTTTTCACCCAGAGGGTGTTTGAGCACTGGAACAGGCTCCCCAGGGAAGTGGTCACAGAACCAAGCCTGACAGAGTTCAAGAAGCATTTGGACAACACTCTCAGGCAGATGGTGTGACTCTTGGGGTGTCCTGTGCAGGGCCAGCAGTTGGACTCGATGATTCTTGTGGGTCCCTTCCAACTCAGCATATTCTATGACTGGTCAATTATAACTGTGAATTATATCCACTTCCTTTCTGCCATGGACATATATATTACCAAAAGAGACCTTTACCTACCAGGAGTCACCCAATGCTGCTGATGTGGTTGGGCTGAGCAAAGGTAGATTTGACTTCAGCAAATCTAGTATTGATGAAATGGCTCCTTGTTGGCCTCACTGTCTTGTGGTGTTCAGAACAGGCTACAGAAATGTCAGCAAACGCAGGTGACTGACGGAACATGCACATTATGACAAGTTAACAGGACCTAAAGGCCTAGTGCAATGTCCATGATGGCCAGACATGGCCTGTGATCACAGGATAATTCAGGCAGGGTGGAGCCTCAGGAGGCTCTAGTCCAATCTCCTGCTCAAAACAGTCAGTTGTGAGACCAGAACAGGTTGCTTAGGTCTTCAACTAGTTGAGTCTTGAAAATATCCAAGGACGAAGACGGCACAGATTCTCTGGGCAATCAGTCCCACTGCCTTCCTGTCCTTAGTCAATTCCTGCAGAAGCATGGAAGTATGCTCCACAGGGTCTTTGAACCCAAAATTCTGAGAAAGACCATGTTAACTGGAAAGACAGCCCCCCTGTTTACCAGCATGCCTTCACAAGGGCACAAGGATGCCTGCTCCAGAATCCCCACACGCTCATGTTCCATGTATGTCTTCAAAACCCTGGTCAGCACCAAGACAGGGTGCCCATCCTCCTCATTGTGGCTGATGGCGTGGACAGGCCAGCTGCCCACCAGGGTTTCAGACTGCAGCCCCACGGCGTTTACAAGCCAGTTTCCCCGACCTGAGCGGGTCCACTGCTGTGGACCTTAAGGTCCCTGGCCGCAGGTCGCATCCCCCTTTACGGTGGACACTGTAACCGAAGAGCCGGAGTATCGCGGGAGGGTTCTTTCACCCTGGAATAATAGAGACACTGTAACGCAGTGTTACCAGCTCTCTGGGCATGCAGGCGAAAGACCCGGGGTGCCCTCTGCATCAGACTTTTATTGAAGGATTACAAACCAATCACTGACGGGCTTGGGGGAGGAACCAGGGAGGGATCGGGGAACAGGAACCAACTGGGAAGGGAAGGGGGAGGAGAAGGGGAGACCGGCAAGGTGATAACACAATCAAGTACTGAGTAACAATGTACTTTCTGGAGCTTAAAGATGATAAGACAGGAGAGTGGCAGGTGGGGACAGGGTAGCCAGCCCCTGGGAAGCCCAGCCCATCCACAGGGCAAACCACCTCGGGCTCTGCCCCAGGGGAGTCCCCAGCCCCGAGCTTCCTAGGGGGAAGAAAAGGGTTTTTGGGGACTTGGAACCACTGCAACACCTCGTCACCTGCTCTGCCCCCATCCCTGTGCAGCATCAAGATGCTCACCAGCTCCCTATCCCCAGTGTGGTTATTGTACTCACCCTTGTCCCCCAGCTCCCCCTTCTCCTTCCAGTGAGCATTCACCAAAGCATCCCCTCCTCAGATATTGCATCTGAATGGTGACAACAGGGTTGCTAAGCAACATGAATCCTCCAAGCAACCAACCAAGACAGATCGAAGGAACCCATTGCAAACCCACTCCAGAGCTTATGGGCCTGACACTATTTTGTCTCTTACCATCTCTTCCATCCAGCCATAGCTCAGTTCCACTCAGATCCATCCTCTTCTCTTCCATAATCAACCAAGAGCACCATCCCAGGCACTCCTGCCATTTCCAAACTAAATTATAATTCTATGCAACATACTAAAGGTCAGCTCCCTCTCATCAGACCAAGACAAATAATTCAAGTGCCCACTACCTGCCTTAAGTCCTCCTTCCGCTCAACAGAATTGTTGCAACACACAGAGTATTTCCTCCAGCCTCACCCCAATCTTTCAAATGCAGTAAAATATTTTTATCTGCATTTGGAAACACACCTTGTTCTCGAAAACCTTCAGCAGATGCAATGACATGATCATCCTGGGGAGGACGGTGGTTCAACCAGCCACCAGAGCCACAGGGGCAGGCAGACCCCAGTTGGACACTTTTGGAACAAGCTCCTCAGGGGCTGTGAACCATGATGGCAGGAAACAAACACACAGCAGCAAGATCCACAAGTGACTATTTTCTGCTCTTTATTCTGTCTCTTCTGCTTTTCTTCAGGTGCTAGTCACAGCACCTCCTGGGACCAGCACTAGTGGCTCCCAAACACCAAATCCCTTGTCTCACCATCACATAACTTCCTGTACAAGGGAGATGGAGGCAGAAGATCATGTCTGTGCTTTATTTTCCTGGAGTTTTTAAGCAGATGCTGTGAGCAAATGAGAGGCAGTAAACTCTTGGAAGGCACTCATGGCACCCAGGAGAAATTGAAGGCTTGGCCTTGCTGCCTGCAGTCAACTGAGTTTAGAGGGGGTAGGGATTTCAGGATGGGCCAACTGCTGTCTTCACTCAGCACAGGTGAGAAAGAGGCTCCCCAAGCTGCTTTGGGCCATCTCAGAAGCCACCCCAGGAGAAGGCTGAGCTCAGGGGCTCACAGGCTGGCACCATCAGCCTAGGATGTCTGGCCATACGAGGGCAGCCCCAATAGCTAAAGGGCACACTGTTTTTACGAGGTGTTTCACCATTAGGGGCTGGGATCACCCCCATGGTTTGCTCCCAAGTGACCTAGGGACAGAAGACTTAGAGGCCGCTTCTTTCCAATGCATGTTGCCTTTTGTCCTGACTGAGAGCCTTGGGGAAGGATGTTGGTTTCCAAATTGATTGTTAGGTTTGACAGGGCATGCCTACACTGCTCCATGATAAAGTACACTGACGTTAGAAAATCCTAATTGTGGCATATAATGATGCCATTAATCAGCCCATGTGCACTAGTTTGCTGATAGGAATTGTGGGTTTGGTCTGTCCAGACCTAGGTCACACATATCCACCTCCATCTCCATTGGCTGTACAGCCATGCCCTTGTACAGGTGTATTTTAACCTGTCCTAGTTTAGGGCAAATGTTAGGAGGAAACCTCCAAGGGGTCTCCTCTAGAAAAGCCAATTCCAGCCGCCCCTCCCCCTAACCAGTTCGGGAAAACATTTCCTTAGAGAAAAAGTGGAGAAAACTATTTATTTAACAAGCAGAATATTCACAAGCATGGAAAAAAAATTGAATGATATAAAACAATGAAACCTCTCCTTTCTCCGAAGAGATGGTGGATCCAGAGAGTCCTTCTGTGGGTGTGGCTGTGTCAGCCTCAGTCCCTCCAGAGGCTGGGGCTGATGGCCAGGCCCGGCTGCAGAGTCGGGGGGGCCCAGGGGATTGTCCTGATGTCTTGGACCACAGAGATGCTGACCAGTCCCAGAAGGAAAAAAAAACCCAAAAAACAAAACCCAGCAAATGAAACAAAGTCTCTCTCTCCCTGCAAAAGCCGAGAGATCTCCGAGAGCGCTCCACTGCGAACTCCGAGAGCACACAGAGAGCTTATCTCTATTTTTCTGTTCCCGCTTCGAGCGCAGTCTCCAAAGGAATTTCCAGGGGAGTAAGGTGTAACTCCTGTAGACAAACTGTGTGTGTTTTCTCTCCCCCCCTTCACTCTCTTCACTCTCTCTGTCTCTCTGGGCCTAACTTAAAGCTACAGAACTTAATACCCGGCATAAGCAGGACAGACGATTGGGGATACAAGCATCATACAGTCAACCCAGGACATTCCGCCCCTTATCCCCATATTGTCATCTCAGTAACAAAACTAATATATTCTTATTCTAAACACACATATATGTATACATATATACAGTATACAGCTATATATAGAAAAAGGTAGTGAAATTCAGCAAATAGTGATATTTAAACATGGTTCTCACCCAATAATCAGATCTTCCTGGGGTACACATCGTGTTGTTCCATCTTTCTGCATTATCCACCATGTGTAACCTGGTCCCTGAGCAAAGACAACGCCACGGATGGGTTTGTCTGTATTGGAGGCAGAATTGACCCAAACAGTCTTCCCTAACAGATGTCTAACATGAACCACTGGGACCTTGTCTCCATCTACTGTGTGCAAAGGCTCGGATTGGGCAGGCCCTGCTTGGTTGGTAGAACCTCGAGTGTTAACTAACTAGGTGGCCTTTGCTAAATGCTGTTCCAAATTTTTGAAAGATCCCCCACCCGATGCTTTCAAGGTGGTTTTTAGCAGTCCATTGCACCTCTCCACTTTGCCTGAAGCTGGTGTGTGGTAGGGGATATGGTACACCCATTCAATACCATGTTCCCTAGCCCAGGTGTTGATAAGGGTGTTCTTGAAATGAGTCCCATTGTCTGACTCAATCCTCTCAGGGGTACCATGCCTCCAAAGGACTTGCTTTTCAAGGCCCAGGATGGTGTTCCGGGCAGTGGCATGAGGCACAGGGTAGGTCTTCAACCATCCCGTGGTGGCTTCTACCATCGTGAGCACATAGCGTTTACCTTGGCGTGTCTGGGGCAGTGTGATGTAATCAACCTGCCAAGCCTCTCCATACTTATATTTGGACCACCGTCCACCATACCATAGGGGTCTCACTCGCTTTGCCTGCTTAATTGCAGCACACGTCTCACAATCATGGATCACCTGGGAGATGCTGTCCATGGTTAGATCCACCCCTCGGTCTCGTGCCCATTTATAGGTGGCATCTCTACCCTGATGACCTGAGGCATCATGGGCCCATTGAGCTAGGAACAACTCTCCCTTGTGCTGCCAATCTAAGTCTATCTTTGACACCTCTATCTTTGCAGCCTCATCTACCTGCTTGTTGTTCCGGTGTTCCTCATTAGCATCTACATGGCGGACTTTCACAGGTAGCTTCTCTACTTGGGTAGCGATGTCTTTCCACTCTTCATCAGCTCAGATTGGTTTTCCCCTATGTTGCCAATTGGCCTTCTTCCACTTCTCCATCCATCCCCACAGAGCATTGGCTACCATCCATGAATCAGTGTAAAGGTAGAGTTTTGGCCACTTCTCTCTTTCAGCAATGTCCAGGGCCAGTTGAACAGCTTTGAGCTCAGCGAGTTGACTTGATCCACCTTCTCCTTCTGTAGCTTCTGCAACCTGTTGTGTGGGGCTCCACACAGCTGCTTTCCACTTTCATTTCATCCCTACGATACAACAAGAACCATCAGTAAAAAGAGCGCAGCATGCTTCTTCTGCTGGCAGTTGATTGTATGGTGGAGCTTCCTCAGCCCGTGTCACTTGCTCTTGTTCCTCTTCATCAGTGAGACCAAAGTTTTCGCCTTCAGGCCAATTTGTAATTATCTTCAAAATCCCAGGGCGATTCAATTTTCCAACGCGGGCGCGTTGTGTTATGAGGGCAATCCATTTTCTCCATGTAGCACTGGTGGCATGGTGGGTAGAGGGAATCTTTGCTTTGAACATCCACCCCAGCACCGGTAGTTGGGGTGCCAGGAGGAGTTGTGCTTCTGTGCCAATGACCTCTGAGGCGGCTTGGACTCCCTCATAGGCCGCTAAGATTTCCTTCTCTGTTGGAGTGTAGTTGGCTTCGGACCCTCTATAACTTTGACTCTAGAATCCCAGTGGTTGGCCCCGAGCCTCCCCAAGGCACCTTCTGCCAAAGGCTTCATGACAGACCATGGCTCCCAGCTGCAGAGTAGAGCACGTTCTTCACATCTGGTCCTGTCCTGACTGGGCCAAGCCACTACCGCATGAGCAATTTCCTTTTTGATCTGGGTGAAGGCTTGCTGCTGTTCAGGGCCCCACTGGAAAATGTTCTTCTTGCAGGTAACCAGATAAAGAGGGCTCACAATCTGGCTGTACTCAGGAATATGCATTCTCCAAAAGCCTATGGCGCCTAGGAAAGCTTGTGTTTCCTTCTTGCTGGTTGGTGGAGACATTGCTGTAATCTTGTTGATAACCTCAGTTGTCGCAGTAGAGACGGACACACGACACGCAAGTAGTCTAAGGACAAAGAAGAAGAAGTGCTTTATTAGTCTATGCTAACATCTTTATACCCTTTTCCCCAGTTGCTGTAACATGCTACTATCGGCTGCGTGGAAAACAACACTAAAGCTATCTTCATAACAATAACTTTCCCAGCACGTTAACAAGCCATACAAGCAGTCAACTACACACTATAAATCCTCCACCACATTCTTGGTGCTCCTCTGCAAGGCCATCTCTGAGTGCAAAACATCTTCCCTGGTTATCTTCTTGGCTGTCCCCCACTGTGGTTGCAGGTGTTCATACCATTGCTTTCCCACAGGGCTTTCTCACGAGTAAATTCTGATCACTTTCAAGTCCATGTCCGAGAGGCTTTCAAGCCTGCTGTCAGCCTCATCCATCCCCACACTCAGTGGGAATCTGACGCCGTCCATCTTCCCACTTTACCCCTAGGAACTGGATCTCTCGAGCAGGTCCCTTAACTTTGCTCTTCTTGATGGTGAAACCAGCTTTTAGGAGAATCTGGATAATTTTTTCTCCTTTCTCAAACACTTCTGCTGCTGTGTTCCCACACACAATGATGTCATCAATGTACTGGAGATGTTCTGGAGCCTCACCCTTTTCCAGTGCAGCCTGGATCAGTCCATGGCAGATTGTGGGGCTGTGCTTCCACCCCTGGGGCAGCCGATTCCATGTGTACTGCACACCCCTCCAGGTGAAGGCAAACTGGGGCTTGCATTCTGCTGCCAAAGGAATGGAAAAAATGCATTTGCAATGTCAATAGTGGCGTACCATTTTGCTGCTTTGGACTCCAGCTTGTACTGGAGCTCCAGCATGTCCAGCACGGCAGCACTCAATGGTGGAGTCACTTCATTCAAGGCATGATAGTCCACAGTCAAGCTCCATTCCCCTTCAGACTTGCGCACAGGCCAAATGGGACTGTTGAAGGGTGAGTGGGTTTTGCTGACCACCCCTTGGCTCTCCAGCTCACGAATCAGTGTGTGGATGGGAATCACAGCATCTCAAGTTGTTCTGTACTGTCGGCGGTGCACTGTCGAGGTGGCAATTGGCACTCGTTGTTCTTCTCCCTTCAGAAGCCCAACTGCAGATGGGTTCTCTGATAGTCCAGGCAAGGTATTCAATTGCTTAACGCCCTCTGTCTCCACAGCAGCTATCCCAAAAGCCCACCTGAGTCCTTTTGGGTCTTTGAAATACCCATTTCGGAGGAAATCTATGCCCAAAATGCATGGGGCCTCTGGGCCAGTCACAATAGAATGTTTCTTCCACTCATTTCCAGTCAGGCTCACCTCAGCTTCCACCAAAGTCAAATCCTGTGATCCCCCTGTCACGCCAGCAATAGAGACAGATTCTATGTGGCGGTGGTGCAGGTTACCCCAGAAGAAGAATTTCCAATGAGAAAGCCCTGGGGGGAGGAGGAGGGCTCCCCTGAGGTGGAGCAAACAATAGTTTAGCCCAGAAGAGGCTGGGCTCGAGACAGGTTAAC
>JAVTVJ010003170.1:0-62520 GCA_034509425.1 Eopsaltria australis
TTTCTATTGTCTCCTTCTCGACATGTTTGGTCTGCAGGAATAATACAGAAACATTTTGAATTGGAGATAACTACACAAAGCCGTGTTATCAGACTAGCGCTTGTGTATCCATGTTAGCAATGATGAAGAGGTGCGGGGGAAATGATGGTACATCACGCCAGATCAATGTGATCAAGTGAAGCCCCTTTATTCCCAGACAACAAGCATACTTATACCCAACAGTCCAAAATCATGCGTTAAAAAAAGCTACATGATACGTTTTCTTCCACTGTTCACACGGTGTTTTCCCTATTCTAATTAGAGTACTAAGTTTAGCCACACAAAGCTGAAATAACAGTTTGATCTGCCAAGTTCCTCCTCAGACACCTGGGAATGATTTACAGTCTTAGTATCTCCCTCTCTCATAGCCACAGATGCCTTTTGGCTGACCTTGAACAGAGGCCTATTTCTCATCTAAAAAGACTGGATTGCTCATATGTCCATGCAGATGGAGATAGTCTTTCTCCACAAAGAGGTATGTTTCTCTCTAGGCCAATGGCTATTTTAACTTCTGGCTCTGACTAAGCCAGTGGAGCAGGAGTTAACACCCAGAGCTATGGAAGGAGATTTGAGGTGCTCCTACCATGATGTGTGTTAGAAAACACAGAGCCTCTGAGTGTGATTACTCCTATTCTCTCTTTTCAAACCATCTCCTCTAGACTGCCTTTTCAGACAGACACCTTCTGAACAGAGAAGGCTCAGGTGATGTCCAGAACACCCAGTAAGAGCATGGACTGAAGGGTTAGCTGAGTTTGGACTGTGAAGTGTGCATGACAAATAAATTCTAGAGTAGTTTGCAATTTTTCTCCTGGGTAATACCCAGAGGAGGTGTAGCTAGATGGGATTCACATGCTGCTAGTTTAAGCATTAACATGCTTACCACACCAATGCAGACACCCAGAAAGACAGACTGCTTCCTGGACAGGTGGCCACCAGTCAAACAAGAGAAGTTGTAATAATCTGTTCTTTGATATTTCTGAGGTCTCCAAGATTTCTACTGTTTTCTAGCTCGGATCACAGTTTAAACAATAATATTTTTCTCTTGAGTCCTTCGGTTACTAATTTCTAGCATGTGAACAATTTCATTTCTATCAGGTTTTTTATCTTTCATGTATTTCACAGGTTTGACTTATATCTCATAGCTCAAACTTTTTTAAACAACAAGTAGACCAATGTCACACATTTGTGAATACAAAAATGGATGGTGGTTCATAGACGTGTTGTGGGTTGACCCCGGCTAGGTGCCAGGTGCCCACTCAGTCATTTTATCACTCCCTCTCCCACTGGGAGAGGGGAGAGAATAATATGGAAAAAAGACTATCAGGGTAAGAAAAGGCAGTTTTATTACAGCGGGAAAATAGAGAAAGCAAGCAGAGAGTTGCGCACGCAAGAGCTGAGGAGAAAAACAATCAGTCTCTACTTCCCATCAGCAGCGATGTCCGGACACTTTCTGGGAAGCAGGGCTTCAGCACGCGCAATGGTTGTTCAAGAAGGCAAACATGGAGGAGTCCTGAGTGCTTCCTCCTCCTCTCTTCCTTCCCTTATATATCTGAGCTGATGTCATATGGTATGGAATATTCCTTTGGCTGACTGGGGTCAGCTGGCCTGCTGGTGTCCCCTCCCAGGATCTTGCCCCCCCCATCCCCTTCAGTGGGGGAAGGAATGTCAGAGGGACAGCACTGCTTGGCAGTAGCCAAAACACTGCTCTGTTATCAATGCCAGCTACCAACACAAAGCACAGCAGTGTAAGGGCTGTGAGCTTTACCCCAGTCAGACCCAATACAACATGTACAGCTCAGTGTTTCACCTCTTCTATCCAGCAGATATTTTTACTCTTGTTCAGGAAACTTCCAGGCTGACCTTTTCTTCATGATAAATAAGAGCACTGCTGATGTTGATGTTCTTCATCCCCTCCTGTTCAGTCCTGGATGCCAACCTGGAGTCTTTGGGCAAGAAGAGCTAAGATATGGTTAGTGTAGCCAACTTTAGGGACATGAGACTGAGGGTGTATTGGGTCTGACTGGGGTAAAGCTCACAGGCCTTACACTGCTGTACTTTGCTTTGGTAGCTGGCGTTGATAACAGAGCAGTGTTTTGGCTACTGCCAAGCTGTGCTGTCCCTGTGACATTCCTTCCCCCACTGAAGGGGATGGGGGGGGCAAGATCCTGGGAGGGGACACCAGCAGGCCAGCTGACCCCAGTCAGCCAAAGGGATATTCCATACCATATGACATCAGCTCAGATATATAAGGGAAGGAAGAGAGGAGGAGGAGGAGATTGATTGTTTTCCCTTCTTGCTCTTGCGCGCGCAACTTTCAACTTGCTTGTTCTATTTTTTTTTTTTCCCACTGTAATAAAACTGCCTTTACTCACCCTGATAGTCTTTTTCAATATTATCCTCTCCCCTCTCCCAGCGGGAGGGGGAGTGATAGAGTGACTGAGTGGGCACCTGGCCCCTGGCTGGGGTCAACCCACGACAGAGGGTCAGATGAGTCACTGGTGACATAGTGAAGAGTAGTGGAGAGATTCTGTGTGTATAGTCTTCAGATGACCATACCATGTTCATGTGTTTCATGTTATAGGGCAGATTCATATTGTTGGGCAGATTCATATATATAGGACAGAACTGGTGATTTACCTTCCTATCACAAAGGTAGTCAGTTGCAATGGTCTGTTCACCAGATGTATTTTAGAGACCACTTGAAAGATCAAATTTACCTATAAAAGCTCTTGCTTTTTATGTGGGAAAGGCTGGCATGATCACTGTCTCTGTGCGATCTATATTTGTTTCTGCGTAGTATTTGAAATCAAATAGCTTATTGATCACTTCTGTCAGGTCTTTTGGGGATGAAATAAGTGAACATTTCTCATGGAAAGTCCTTGCCTTGGGAAACGTCACCTCCTCTGATTTGTAGCTCTGATTTGTAGTTTAGATAAAAGTCACATTTACTTACTCTAGGCCTTCCTTAGAGCTAGCCTGGGCAAACAGCCATAGAATAAAGATAGCACCAGACTGGTTTGGTTTGTGCCAATTTTTGATAGAGGTTATTCTAGAGTCTTGATAACTGCAGAAGTCATAAAAAGTGCAGTAGTCAGTGTGATACTAAAAAAACAATATTGAAAGCCTATTTTTAGAGACAGTTTGAAGTTCACTTCAGGACATAAAAGAGCTGGAGATCACTCTACAGCAACAAGTGTTACGTGATTGCACCAGTTGCATAAAAGCTTTCAAGTGTAAATCTCTTTAAAGACTTTCCATTTGAGGAAAAGGTCATTTGGGAGACCTGGGTAAGTGTCATGGACCCTGTGGAATGTAGTTATGGACTTCATTTGGTGATCTGGATGGCCTCCCAGCTCTCAGCAATTTCACTGTGGCCTGAGACAAAAACTGAAAGATAGAAGCTGCTATATTTACTATAAGCCAAATGTAGTCTGAGCCATTAGAGAAACAAAGGGGTCTTTAAGGAGTGTTTCTGTAGCTCCTAGACAAGCTAAAAAGCTTGAGATTCACCCAGAAGTTTCACCTCCAATGTTCCACCTCCACTTTCCAGGTCTGCCAAATTTTTTTAAATTGACCTGACAAATAGGATTGAATAACTGCCTCTTCCAAGAGCAGATGGGCAGTCAAAGGCTGTTGGACAAGCAGTCCTCTGGCAGCAAAGAGGGATATAAATATTATGACTCAGAAATTCTTAGATAAAGTATAAGCATCAGTAATTATCACTGAAGAGGCTGTAGGAACTAAAAGCAAGGACCATAATTCTGGCAAAACTTAAAGAGATATCAGATCTTTGAAGAATTAATGATGTGTTTCATTTTTATACCTTTTCACTGTAATCTTCTGTGTATTTTTATTCATTGTACTGTGCCTGTACACTCCTCGTAGCATTTTATATGGTAACCAGGTAAATTCCATCAGACGCTCAAATCTTCATACCAGTGGTCTCTAAGGACCTATGAGATATTAGGATATAATGTAATACAGTTTTCATATTAAACACAGAAATTCTCCATTTCCAAGATGTGTAATACAACAGCTTAGAAAATAATTTTATATGCAATACACATTAAGTTTTGGCTATTATAGATCAGCACATCCCAGTGAAGCCAATGGAGTTTTTCCAGTTAACGGTAGTTAAGAAATGTATTGGTCTTAAATGGAATATTAGTTTTTTAAGCATTACATGCATTCTTACAGCACAGTCCAGCAACCTGTCTCTCCTGACACTCATATAGCCCCATATGCCATCTAGTGGAAAAGGTCAGCCTTAAAAGATACTGTCAACCTGAGCTAGGAGGGTTTACAATGGGAAATGAAATGGAAAAAAATATGCTAAGGAAAAAGGGAGTCTTCTATTCTGAAGAGCAACATACTGTCAAATGCAGATATAAGTAGGTGGATAGGGATAATATTTGACAGTTTGGAATTAGTATTAAAATTATTTCCAGTATAAATAAACACTTCTGAATCTTTAACTGCATAGAAATCAATACTGTCTGAGGGACAAAAGGACTTATTTTTTCTTATTCTAGCAAGAAAAAAAGGCAAAAAAAAAAAAAGCCCAATAAAACAAATGTAGGCCCTAACTGTTCCCACTTAAAACATCCATGTGTATTCATTATATATGTGGCTGCTGCAACTTCAGCAGCAAGGTCAGTTTCATTACTTTTAACATGCTAAAAATGTTGACCTGAAAAATGCAGGCAAAAACTTAGCTAAAGTTATGCCAGCAGCTTTAATCTCAGCAAACACATTGAGAATTTTGTGAGAAAAAGTGTACTCCTCGATCTAAAAGCACAATCCTGTCAAGTAAGTCTCATAATTGCTGACAGGCTTAGAGGCGTGGGAACTTCTAAAAGAAAATATTCCCCAAAATATTTCACAGTGGAAAGTGTCAGTCAGCTGAAAGACAGAAGTTGCAGACTTACGTCCTCTTGTTTCTCTCTTAATAGATCTCTGACTAGGTGAAGTCATATCTATATGTCTTCATACACTAACATCAAACAGACACTTGCAGAAGAACCTAGCACTTAATTTAATTGCCTTGTGATCCAAGACACGGCTTCCACCAACAAAGAATATCATAACATGAATGAATATTTCTGGAAGAAAAAACACTGCTGGGAAGTGTAGAATTTAAATTATTCTAAGTGTATTGCTAAAGCAGTTCTATGTATTCTCTGGCCCTGCCACTCACTGCTTTAAAAGCATAACTTTCTTATGAGCATACTTCAAATCTGTGAAATGTGTATAGACACAGAAAACATAACCCTGAGCTGTGGAGATTCAGTGAGTGTGTCTATGAGGGTATTCACTAAAAGAGTTGAGTGATGATGATGAAGGGGAATTAGAGAACTAGAGAGTTCACTTCCCCAAGTGCATGTAGTTGGTGCCAAACAGGGAGCAAGACCTTCCTTCTTGCTCTCAACAAATTGGCCATAAGTATGTTTTCTACTTGTGTATATATACACAAATATATATATATCTATATTTATCTATCTATAGATAGATATCTATCTATATCTCACACTAGCAGAGATTTTTCAGGTTATTCCAAAAGTGTGTTCCAAAGAAAACATTCACATAAAATATGGTTGCCTTGGTTTGAAAGACAGGTGTCTGCTAAGGAAGGCAGGAGCCTCCCTTGGAATGGGAAACTGTAACCCCTCTCCCTCCGAATTATTATAAATTTGAAATCAAGAGGCTCTCAGGCAAAGATATGGGAATAGGAATAACAGTTCTTTACTAATATCTAAAACAAAGCTAACAAATAACAACAACTATGGCATTAACCAACAAACAGAAACAGAAACCCAGTGGCAGCCTGCTTGGCCTCAGGCACCTTTCCCTTTTTGGTGCAGTTCCAGTCACAGCCTGCAGGGGGTGCTCTGGCGTGATCTCAGGTAGCAACGGCAATGGCGGCTGCCCGAGGCAGAGAGGGATGGAGGAGAGCCTTTGTTTCACAAAACCTCTGGTGGGGGGGGGGGGGGGGGGCGCGGCGGGTGTCGGTGCCACAGCCAGATCCTCGGACACAGCGAGCTGGGACAGCAGGAGGTCCAGGCGTGCACGGGGAGCACAGTTACAGCGTAGCAAAAAACTCGGAGCGGCGCAGACGAGTGGGGGAGAGACAGGCTGGTGGCAGACAGCTCGGCTCCCGATGGGAGTAGAGGGAAAAAACTCACAGCAGAAAGACCGGCAGCTCCGTGCTGGCTTCTCAGGGGCCGTGGGTTCAGCAGACAGCAGCTCCAACCGTCCGGCTCTGACGGTCCTGAGCAAGAGGCAGCCCTCCCCCCGCCCTTGCTTTTTCAGTCCCCAAAATCTCGCGTTGTCAGGCCCTGCTTCCATGAGAGGGATTCTCCCCCGCCCTGCCAAGGAGAAAGGCCCTGGCCATGTGCTTTTGTTCTCTTAAGTACCTAGCCATTTGTCCCCTAGCAACCCATGGGAGAAAAATTCCTGAGGGAAAAAAAGCCAAAAAAACTAGATCCGAACTCCGAGAATGGTGCATTCCTTTCCCTTTTTAAAATGTTGGTACATGAATCTAATTTCTAATCCTAAAATCAGGAGGAACATAGTACTACAACTACCCATGGTCATGAGAGTGGGCAAGATTATCCTGGGACCAAGAAAAAGCATGAAATAAATAAGAAACAACTACATTAATTTGGGATAAAATAATTAGAAGATAAAGTGTATTTATATTATGTTAAAAAATTTTGGCATGAATTTATTAAAACACACTTCAGCAGTCAGAGCAGGATAAAAGCTAATTTGCAACTGGTTGTAGTGGGCTTGGAATCAGATTTAGTATTAGAAGAAAGTTCAAATACAGTAGAAAAGAAATGCAATACAATAAAGCTGTGACTCAGGGGGCTGATTGGGATAATGAAATGCATTTCAATGAATTCTGATGGGTAAAGTCTTATTACAGAGGAGCTTATAAACAAGGGGAATAGATGAAATTTGCCACAATAGCACTACACTGTCACAGTGACTTTTATTACTATAGAAATTATTTCAAAGTGTGAAAGGTACTGTATTTGGTGTTCTAATAACTAAAGTGACTATCTCTATTTCACTGAGCTTTGTTGTTCATGGGTATCAAAAGTATAGACTCTGTGTCTACTCGGTGACAGAACTGCTATTGCTCTGTTCATCTTGTCAGCTGTGAGTCTCCTCTGCATGCTAAGACCATAGAGCAGATATTCTGCACATCCATTAATATAAAATCCAGGGAGGCTCTGGAAGTTTGCTGTTTTTCCTGCTCTGTGGGGGCCTCCTGTGGCCTGAATTAGATGGCTCCTTCTCTCACAGCAAGGCCGGCCCATTAGCAAACCGTTCTGCGGCCATCAGGAACACTGCCCCACCTGGCCCCAACATCTCATGAAGATGGTGATAGAATACATACCATTGTAACCCAAGATAGATATATAAGGGCCGGATGGGGCACTTTATTCATCCCCAACACTGGAGCTAGTGGCCCATCATCCCATTGTGAGATGCCCTGCCCAGGGGGAGGAACCAATGTATCCCGATCTGCATATAAACTGGGATTCGAAGCACCACAGGCAGCTTTTCCACTGGATTCCCAGAGGAAGACCAGATCCTTCTACACCACCACTGGACCTTCAGAGGAGAACTACACCTTTCACTGGATCACTGCTTCAACAGAATCACATCTATCACTCCCAGAGGACTGCAATCACCTTCTAAGTGGACTACTACCAACACCCTGACTGACAGGGTGTCAGGTTGTATTCTGACTCTGTCAGTGTTTTTGTATTATTACATTTTTTTTTCCCTATTAAACTGTAGTTCTGACTTTGAGCCTCTCACTGATTTGCTTTCAAACTACCACATAGGTGTAAATGCTTTCACTCAATATTAGTCCTTTGTTTCTGAATTTATACTGGATGTTCGTCTTCAAATCCTGGGTTGTCATTAGCGTTGTCCTGGATGTTGTCATGACTCGAGGAATTTGAGGATAACGCAGGTGGTGGAGCCTTGCTTCGTGTCAGTGCCTGCATTATTCTTCGGTTCCAGGATGTTTTCTTCTGTATTTCTCTTTTTAGTATGCTGTAAACTAACCCGATTACTAAGAACACAACTAATAAGATTATTACAGTTTCAATGAGAGATCTAATCCATGAACTCACATTCCACCCCAACCCTTTGAAAACTTTATCTAACCAGCTTGTAGTCAGGTCTTTTCGTTCGTCTTGTGCCTCATGTTCTATGTGTTTTAACTGACTGATGTCATGTTCTACATCTACAGTTACATTTGGGATGTGGACGCAACAATGATCAACTTGTTCTTTTAAAAATCCACACACTCCATGTTCTTTCAGGAGCAATATATCTAGGGCTAGTCGATTTTGTAAAGTCATTTTGGTTGTAGTTTGTAATTGTAGGTTTAGTTCTTTGAATCCTTCCCCGGTAACCCTTGCTAGCCTTTCTACTTTGCCAGTAAGTCTGTACATCATTTCTCTGTTCTGGTAATTTGCTACAGGACCAAACAGAGATTCTAGAGCCCACTCAAGTTTTACTCCACTAGAGGGTTCTTGCCAAGTTTCATCCTGATTTTCATTATTTGAAATTTCTTGCCATATTCTTATCTGCAAAAGCTCACGTTTTCCGTTAAATGGGGACTTTTTCCAAATTGGGCATAAAGTAGGGAGACCTAAAGTAAATTCTCTTACCTTTCCGTCGACAGGCAGATGGGTTGTCCAGGTACCATCACTTGTGGCCCAAACAAATTGTCCTGGGCTGCTGACTAACCTTTTACTGCATCCCACCGTTATCCTGTGATTTATATGATCTTGTTTATGTTTGATTCTTCTACAGGCACAACCAAGCTGCATGGCCACTGCCAGTGCCGGCACCTGCTTTATTTCTACATCATCAGACGTGCAATCATAAGTTTTGTCACATGCCCACCAACTTACTTTATCTGCCTGCATTCTGCTACTAGTGGCAACGTTCATGACCGCCGGGTCAGTGCCATTTTCGGGGCCTTCCCATTTTAGACACCAAGGGGTGCTGGCCATGTACTGGAATTTTTGAAGTATACTCATGGACCATGCACTGTCCCAGGGTTCTGTTTGATCTTTCTTTTCTTTTGGTCCACATTTCCATTCAAGGGGAGGCTCTGTGACATTTTCCTTGGCCTTTTTATAGTGTGGTAAAAAGCATTGCCACTCCGCAAGGTCAGGATCTTCAGTCTCCTCTTCTATGATTTCTCCTACTCTCCCATGACTTAAAAGACATTCCTGTTTTCTCATAGGCCTCATCCACTCCCCAGCTACCCTCCAAATATCTTTGACTTCCTGCCTGGACTCGGGTACCTGTTCACATGCAATTGTTTTATTGTCTGGTATTTTGGGCAATTTTGTCGTTATGATTCCCCAGTTTATTGGGTCTCCTGCTGCTTTTGGTATTGGCAGACAGGCAGTTATTCTACTGGTGTTTTGCATTTTGGCAAAGTCTCTGATTAATCCAATCATCAAATTTTCAGCCTGATCCGCACTGGGGCCTTTTATCGCTTGTGGTTTTGCCTGCACCTCCCTCTTCATTCTAGAATGAAGAGTGGTTAGTTGATTTTCCTGCATCCCACATCCTAAAGCAAAATCAATCCCAACAGGTAACATTAATGTCCATAAAATGAGCATTGGCACAAGTACTAAACCCATTTTAAACATTTAAACACGTCTTATCTGCAGTTTCATTGGTCCCACAGGTTGCACAGTCCACAGTCTAGGGTTGGCTTTCTTCACTCATGTATAATGTATCCAAGGCTCCTCTCCAGCTACCTTGACTGCTGTAAAAGTGGTCAGCAGTACTTGATGAGGCCCACTCCACCTTTCTTTCAGCAGTTCCTCGCTCCAAGTTTTGATGTACACTTCTTCTGGGAGGATGTAAAGAACTGGATTTTCAAGAGTCAGCGGCCTATTCCACACGAGGGCGCTCCGAAGCCGAGCTAGAGTTTTCCCAAGAGATAAAACATAATTATACACATCTTGTTTCCCTGTGATATGGATGTTTGGGTTGGGCTCAGGAGATTCCTATGGTTTCCCATATAATATCTCGTAAGGGTTTACAGACATTCCGCTTCTTGGTTTCACTCTAATTCTCAGAAGTGCTATAGGTAAAGCTTGTGGCCACTGCAATTTGGCTTCCTGGCATATTTTACTGATCTGTCTCTTTCATGTCTGGTTCATCTTCTCTACCTGTCCACTTGATTGTGGTCTCTATGGTGTGTGGAGGTCCCAAGCTATCCCCAGTAACCTGCTCACTTCTTTTACCACAGTAGCTACAAAGTGAGGACCTCTGTCTGAAGATATCCCTAGAGGCACCCCAAACCTGGGAATTATCTCCTGCAGTAGCTACTTTACTGTCTCTTTTGCCTGATTGGTGCAACAGGGAAGGACTTCGGGCCATCCTGAAAATGTGTCAACCCCCACCAACAGATATTTGTACCCTTGAGTTTTTGGTAATTCTACAAAATCTACTTTCCAGTAATCTCCTAGTTCTATCCCTACCTGGAGTCTCCCTAACTGTGCCTGTCATCTAGCTACGGGATTATTTTTCAAGCAGATTTCACATTTTGACATTATTGATTTTGCCATTGTTAGCATCCGTACTGAGATTACACTTTGTTTTAGCAATTTTACCAATGCTTCTGCTCCCCAGTGACACTCGTTGTGTTTCATCTGTAGGACTTCTCTCATTATTAAGGGGGGTAGCACTATTTGTCCTTCTGTAGTTACATACCACCCTGCTGAATTCTTCTGTGCATTTAGCAGATGTCCCAGCTTCTCATCTTCTATTGAATATTTTGCTTCTGAAGGTAGATTGAATTGAGATACATTAAGCTTTGTGGGTATCAATGCCATTGCTATTTGCACCTCTTGAGCAGCCTGTCAAGCTGTCCAGTCTGCCTTTCGATTGCCCTCACAGATCTTGGTGTTCCCTGATTGATGTGCTTTGCAGTGTATAATTGCTTCTTGTTCAGGTTTTTGTACTGCTTTTATCAATTGCAGAACTGCATCTTGATGTTTAATATGTGTTCCCTGGGAGGATAGCAACCCTCTCTCTTTCCACAGTGCCCCATGTACGTGGATGATCCCGAAAGCATTTTTGGAGTCAGTCCAAATATTTGCTTTCTTCCCTTCACTCAATTCTAGTGTTCTGGTTAAGGCCACTAGTTCTGCCCTCTGGGCAGATGTATTTGGTGGTAGTGCCTTTGCTTCTACTACGGTGCTGATGGTTGTTACCGCATATCCAGCGTATCTGGTCCCATTCTCCATGAAGCTGCTTCCGTCTGTGAATAACTCCCAGTCCGGTTGCTCCAGCGGGACGTCTTTCAGGTCTTCTCTTGCTGAGTAGGTGTATTCTATTACCTCTATGCAGTCATGCTCTAGTGGGCCTTCCTTGGTTGTAGTACCTAGGAACAAGGCTGGATTCAAAAGGTTAGTTGTCTTTAGTGTGACATCATCCTGCTCGGTCAGGATTACCTGGAACTTTATCATCCTGCTCGGAGATAGCCAGTGGCCCCCCTTTTGCTCTAGAACAGTGGTGACCATGTGCGGCACATAGACATCTATGTGCCGTCCCATTGTGAGCTTCCGGGCTTCTTGTATCAGTATCACAGTGGCTGCAACTGCTCTCAGATATGCAGGCCACACGGGACTTACATTGTCCAGCTGTTTGGAGAAATAGCCTACCGGCCTTTTCCAGCTCCCCAGACGTTGGGTCAGGACTCCCAGTGCCAGGCGTTGCCTTTCATGCACGAACAGTTGAAAGTCCTTGGACAAATCAGGTAATCTTAACGTCGGAGCCACTGTCAGTGCTTCTTTCAATTTCAGGAAGGCTTCTTTCTGTGCTTTGCCCCAGCTGAACAGCTGCATCTTCTGGGCTTCATACAGGGGTTTGGCAATGAGTCCATAGTCCATGATCCATAGGCGGCACCATCCTGCCATCCCCAAGAAGACTCACAGCTCGTGGAGATTCCGGGGCTCTGGAATAGCACAAATAGCTTGGATACAGTTAGTACCTAGTTTTCTTTGTCCTTGTGAAATTTCACATCCCAGGTAAATTACAGTCTGTTGGGCAATTTGTGCTTTTCCCTTGGACACTTTGTGTCCTCCCATGCCCAGTGAGTTCAAAATCTCAGTTGTTACCTTAATGCAGGTTGCCTTTTCTTCTGTGGCTATTAGTATATCATCTACGTATTGTAGCAAAAGGTATTGATCTCTCGGTACCTGTCCTTGGTTGGTCCAGATCTCCAGCTCCTTTGCCAGTTGTTTCCCAAATAGGGTTGGAGAGTTTTTGTAACCTATGGGAAGACGAGTCCAGGCAAGCTGGGTCTTTCTTCTGTTTTCTGGATTTTCCCATTCAAAGGCAAACAGCTTCCTGCTTTCTTTGTCAAGGGGGATGCAGAAAAAGGCATCTTTTAAATCAACTGCAGTAAACCACTTGTATATCTCTTTTACGGATGCTAACAATGTATAAGGATTAGCAACTACAGGGTATATGTCCTTGGTTATTTCATTTATTGCCCTTAGGTCCTGTACTAGTCTGTAATCCCCATTGGGTTTCTTCACTGGAAATATTGGTGTGTAATATTCTGATTCACATTCCTCTAAAATCTGATATTTTAGAAATTTATCAGTAGTCTTTGTTATTCCCTGCCGTGCCTCTGGTTTTATAGGGTATTGTTTGATTTCCACAGTTTTTGCTCCCTCTTTTAGCTCTACACGGACTGGTTGTGCTAACTTAGATTTTCCAGGTATCTCTGTTTCCCATACTGAGGGTATTACTGCATCTTCTATTTCATTAGGGACTCCTGCGACTGGTTTCTCTTTTATCATTAGAATTTTTCCTGTGTTTGACTCTGGTATTTTCATCAACAATTCCCCATTCTCAAAAGTTATTACTGCATCAAGCTTTGCCAGCAAGTCCCTGCCCAAGAGGGGGATGGAACATTCTGGGACATACAAGAATTCATGAGTTAACACTTTGTTCCCAAAACATAAATCTAGGGGTTGCAGGAATGGCCGATTTTCCTCCTTCCCTGTGGCCCCAACTATTGTGGTGGATCTGTTCCCGATCTGCCCCTCTAGATTATTTAAAACTGAATGCGTGGCTCCAGTATCAATTAAAAATTTCACAGCTTTTTCCCCAAGTTGTATTGTCACCACAGGCTCCTGTGATACAGTTGGCCCTGTTCCAGAATATAATACCATTACCTTGGCAACCTCTTCCTGCTGGAACTGATGACCTTGGCCAAACCGGTTTGGGCATTCCCATTTCCAGTGCCCAGGGAGATGGCAATAAGCACATTCATCAAAAGCCAATGGTCTCCCGCGGCCCTTTCCAAACCCGCCTCTCCCCGTTCCTCTTCCTCGGCCCCCCCCAGTACCTCCCCTTGTATTCCCTTGTAACACTGCCGAGAGCTGCCCCTGCTTTTTATTAATTTCCTTGTCCCTGTTATTGTAAACTTTCCAAGCTACCTCCAGTAATTTGTCCAAATTTCTTAACTCTTCCCCTTCCAGTTTCTGTAACTTCCTTCTAATATCATCCTGTGATTGACCGAGAAAGATAAAAGCAAGTTCAACTTTAGCTTGTTCTGTGTCTACCTGTAGGTCAGTGTATTTCCTGGCCGCCTCTTTGAGTCTCTCTAAAAATGCAGTGGGAGATTCCTCCTTCTCCTGCCTGATTTCATATAACTTAGTCCAATTCATAGTCTTAGGTATAGCATTTTGAACTCCTATTTGAACCCACTCTTGGTATCTCCTTAGCTTCCTCATGTCAAGAGGGTTGTTAGGGTCCCACAATGGATCCTCAGAGGGAAAATTATTATCTAGAGTCCCCGTCACCAGCCCCTGACGGATATCTTCCCTTGCCCGGTTCTTCGCTGCCCTAAACACCATCTCCTTCTCACTAGAGTCCATTAGGGTGTCTAATATTACTTGGATATCATCCCAGTCTGGGTTCTGAGTTTTCATAATCATTTTTACCACTCTAGCTACTTTATCAGGATTCTCTCTATAAGTCCCGGCTGACTGCTTCCATATTACTAGGTCACCCGGAGAGAATGGTACTTTTACAAAAACTGGTCCTTCCATCCCCACCCCTTGTCTTAAAGGAGCAATTACGGTTTTCTTCTGTTTATCTGCCTTTGACAGACCCCTCCCCATCCTGGGCCAACCTGGGGCTAATCTGGAGCGTGTCCGGTGGGCTATTGGTCCATCCTCATCACTTTCACTGCTATCAACTCCTTCTGCACCCTCTCCCCCGTTCCCCCGTACTGTAACTAAACTTTGATTAGTTCTGGGTAACGGCAATACCGTGGTGTCCTGGTCAGGAGTGTGGGGAAGGGGAGAACTTTCTTGGGGCCCCAAGGGAGGCGTAGGTGGGAAAGGGATCTCAGGGGTCAGTGGGAGAGGTGGGTATAGTGATGGGTATTGACGGGCAGGTGGAGATGGGGAAGGGGGGTACCTGTGAGCAGGAGGGGTAAGTGGGTCAGTAACAAAGGAAGGAGTAGCTGGGTTAGGTGAAATGGGAACAGATGAAGTAGGGCTAGGTCCCTTTGATGTTGTGGGAGCTACCAACAAGTCACCCTCCATGTCATCTTTCTGAGATAAACTTTCATTCACTGCCAGGTTTTCTATACAACGTTTCCCCTGAACACATGCCACACATTTATCATTGTTAGGTACTGTAGTAACAGTTAAGCCTCCCTCCACCAGTCATTCCGGTTCTTCCCGTAAATAGAAAAACAAATCAACATAAGGCATTTCATCCAATTTTCCCTCCTGCTTACAAAACAACAATAAGTGAGAAATCAAGTCAGATTGCAAAGACCCATTTTCCGGCCACCTTTTCCCATTGTGCAAAGCATATTTCGGCCACTGAATGTTACAATAATCAATAAGCTTATCCTTATGTAATGCTGGACTAAAATGACCTTGTTTCCAATGTGCCAACAAACACCCCAAAGGAGAAGCACGCAATATGGGAGCATTGCCACCCAAAATCCCTTTTAGCTTCTCCATATTACTACAGAATCACCATTGCCGAACCTGCAATGCTTTTGCAATTGACTTACGGACGGCGCCTAGGCATTTACCAGGAATTCCTTAGCCCAACCAAGCGTAGCTTTCACTGAGTCTCACAGGCAGGCACCAGACCAGAATTAAAGCACCTTACCTCTCCAGGGGACGTTGTGAACGGCGGAGGGCCGCGGCGCCGATGGGCTACCCGAGAATGCCTCGGTGCCGGCTGGAGCGTGATCAGGTCACGGGGTCCTCAGCAGCGCTCACAGGGTCCCATCTGGGTCGCCAAAATGTTAGCGTAAGAAAACACATAATCACGGAATGATTATATGGGTGCTTTAATAAAAGGGCCTTGGGAGCCAGGGGTCATCGGACCCAAATCAAGCTCCACCATGGGTTCGAAAAATGGTTACATCTATACCATAACTAGCTTATAATCATCAGTTAATCATTAATTCAACACCACTCTATCGGATACATTGTTTTCATTCAAGCATAAGTTTCAGCCCCCCTTTCTTACTACCCCCTTAAATTTCCCAGGATTGTTGCAAGTGAATTATTATTCTTACTCATATTTCCTACTCAATTGTTTCATTAATCTTGTCATAAGTAATCGTCACGAAAAAGCACACAGGTGCGGTTCTCGTTCTCGTGACTACCCTTCTAACAAAACACCTAAGGCCTACAAGGCTTATCGATCCCACAACCTAAAACCACCACCAACCCCAAAATCACTTTAACCCCTACGCTATCAACAGCAGGTAGCAGATTTCAGCAATCATGTGGGACTGGCTGTCAGTGGAGTGCAGGAAAGCAGAAGAAACAAGCATACAGAGAGGTCAGTTTGCTGCCTTGATGTCTTTAGTTTCTCCCTCCCTCCCCCACAGCCTCCTCTCCTGTCTGTTCAAGCTCTACACAGTCGATGTGCCAGAGCAAAACAGTGCAGTTCAAATACATTCAATAAACAAAACTGGTCTAAAAATGGTGGATGTTCAACAATCTGATACTTCTCTAAGGCAAAGGTTCACAACCTACCATGGGTTTGTTTTGTACATCTATTTGATGCATGTTCTAAGCAAGTAGCAGCTTGCTGTCTATTGGGAAACAAAGAGTTTCTAGTGCTCACAAAAGTAGAACTGTCTGAATTCAGTCTTTAATTTGTAATAAGCTGGTCTGCATTAAGTACCATGCTCTGGGTTAATATGTTTCTTTATTCCATCTTGAAAGGAGTGATAGTTGTGATTGCAGGCTATCAATAATCAGATAAAGCAGTTAAGCAGATGGACTGATGGAGAAGTCAGAGGAAGAAGCTTCCCTGACATTACCTTGATTACTCCTGACTCTAACCATGGGCCAAAGGGATTTCAAGGGGGCTAATGTGAGGATCTCTCCCTTTACTAACTCCTCCACAATGCAGTATGTCAGAATCTCTCCCTGGTAGTCTCCCCATGGGAGATCTGCATCTTCATTGCTCCCTGCCTCATTCTTTGCCCTTTGGAACTCCATGATGCTCCTTTACCCCATATCTGATCCAGCATTTACTAAAGAGAAATTTCACTGGAGACGAAACCTTATCTTCCTTCCTCTCTATTCTTTTCCCATTATTAGAGATACCCTCTAAATATCACCATGTCAGTCTAAAAGAAGGATTAGGGAGTAAAAATATACAAGCGTGAAAGTGTTCGGTGGAGAGGGCCAAAGCAGCCTACATCGTTGCAGATACTGTAGTGTTATTGGCACCTTTAATTTCAAGACTGTCAGTGTCACTTTTCCTTAGAGCTCCAGCAATATCATAATAATTGCATGTCATTAGTACAAACAAAGCAAAACAACAGCTTTGCAATAAAGACCCGTCAGCTAAGTAACATCTGCATACATAGAGACATATGATCCGAATGGGATCTGTTCCTTTCAAATTGCTGTGCTTGATGCAAGAGTCGAGCTTGATTATTTGAGAGCACAGAGGTAGAGCCGTTCCACTAATGAGCATCCGGTGCTGGGGAGGAGCTCAGAGCTGCAGTGGGGCGGCAGATCCCGGGCTGCTCACACTGCGCCGCCGCCAGCAGAGGGCGCCGCAACACAGGCACAGCGCCGGTGGCTCCTGCGCGCCACTCCTTCCTGCTTCCTCCCATCCCTCCTGCTTCCTCCCGTCCCTCCTGCTTCCTCCCATCCCTCCTGCTCCCTCCCATCTCCAGCTGCTCCCTCCCATCCCGCCCGGCTCCCACCCACCAATGGCAGCTCCTTCCCAACCCCAGCTGCTTCCTCCCAGCCCTGGCTGCTCCTTCCACCATTGGTGGCTCCCTCCCAGCCCCGCCTGTTCCCTCCCACCACTGGCAGCTCCTTCCCATGGTCGGCGGCTCCCGCCCACCACTGGCAGGTCCCTGCGATCCCCGGTGGTGTCCCTGCCTGGCTTGCTCCCCGGGCTCCATCTCTCCCCCAGCTCCGCTCCTGTCCCCACCTTGCCGGCGCCCGGGGCTGGGGATGATTGGAGCTGCGGTTCACACGATGCTGTGCGTGCGGCACCGAACGTGCTGCTGCAGCCCATCGGGCTTGAGTTGGCAGCAGCCGTGAACCCCTTGGGTGAAATTCCAGCAGAGACTACAGTGAGACCTCCCAGGCTGTTGTCTGTGCTTAAAAAATGTTAAGAATGTGTCAAATAGGTGGTGAAAGTCGTCCCGCACAAAGCTGCATCTCTCTCGACATAAGGCAGACAGGCAGATGTGGGACTGGGGCGTCAATCACTGGGAATGGTTTTATTGGAAGTGAAAGCCACATGTTAAAGGGAATGAGTGACACATTTGGAGAATTGAATTACCAAAATATGAGTATCGATCTAGCATCGATGCCCAACTCAGGACGGACAAAGACTCTAACAAGGTGTGGCAGGACGTTTACGCCATTACATTTTCTTCTTATGTGCCACAAATAACGGACACACAAAGAGATAACCTAAGGGCAGGAAGGCCCAACAGGGGTTATGTCTGGTGCCAGAGGGCTCAAGCCTCAGCTAAGAATTAACATCTTAGTCTGCAGAGCTGATGGAAGAACAGATAAAGGAAAAATCTTGACTTAAGATACACAAGTTAACACTGAGACAGAAGTCTCTCACACCCTAAAAGTGTTTGAAGCTTCTCCCCGGAGTTTGGATGCAGGCTTCGTGGTTACTTCCCCGGGAATTAAAGGAAAAGATCTTGATGTGTGCCCAACCAGCAATTAGATGGTAAGATACATTGATTCCTAAGCTTATACTATTTCTTTGCTAGCTGTAACTGAAAAAGGTATCATTCTCGTGCACTGTATATGTTAAACTACTAGTAGTCTTTCTTTTTGTTTTATTCCTGTGTAGTATTGGTTTGCTTTTAAGTCTTATGTCTGTTAGTTTCCCCATCTATTAATAAATAATTCATTCTATAATAGACAGAATCAGTCATCATTAAAAGAACTTATACACGAAAGTGGGTTTTGGGGTGCTGGCCACCTCAATAAGGTTACTACCTACTGCCAAGGCCTGGGCAGGAGGCAAGGACTGATATTTAATGCCCACATCCATTCATAACAATTTTGGCGTAGTCGAGGCAGGATGATGATATATGATTCAAACGATCAGACTAAAGACTTATCAAACTATTTACGGTGGTACAGTGTTAATCCTCTTCCAGTACACAACTGGTTTGAGTGGGAAAAATTCCAAGAGAACATAACTGGAGAAAATGTAATTACTCTTACACTTGCATCATATTTAAAAGCTGCTTGTGAATGGCGAAAAGAAATAATAAAAGAACATAAATTAAAACAAGAACTGAGAGAATCCAAGGAAATAACCAAAACCTTGGAAGAAAAATTGCAATTAACATCACTAAAAACCCCCGACTGTGGATGTTAAAGAAATTCCAGAGTTGACAACATCACCTGAGGATGAAAATTATGATATTCAGAAAAACTCTGATAAAATTAGTGATTCAAATGTTGAATTACATCCTAACCAAAACACCAAACCTCTACCTCTTAAAGAAAGAGGAATTCCAGAACTTAAATTGAATTCCATAATTAAAGCTGAACTCTCCGAGGGACCCCAAAGTGGTCAAAAGAGAAATACGTTCACATTTCCCTGCAATTCACTACTATCACCAAATCTCCAGGAAAAATATAAACATTTGAGGAGATTTTGTTTCACAGGAAAAAAAGAAATATTATGAGATACTATAAAAAGTTTTGAATTCTAAACTGTGAGTGTGCTACTATATGATAAACCAACCCCTCCTGACTTAATAAGTACACACGGGCCAGGAGAAGCAATGCAGTCAGCTAAAAATACCTCTGCTGCTGCAAAAAAACCAACTGTTTACAAATAAAACACAAACCTGCAGATGTATATATCTCAAACTCTACAGAAATAAATCTTACCTTACTAAAAAGAACTCCAAATGTGCTGAGATTATTCAGTAGAGAAATGAGTAAGTATCCTTAGCTCCTTTTAGATAGTTGAGAGAGGAAAAACAACAATTCAAACCCTTCCTCTCACAGAAAAAAAAAACAAACCCTAAAGCTGGATCCTCAAACCAACTTCCCCACATTCCTGCATGTTAATAACTTCTAACTACTCTTATCTCTTTAGTGAGAACAGAGAAAACCTTTAAAAATTTGTAACTAACACCCAAGTTTAAAATCTCTTTCAAATACTCCTACAGGAGCCACAAAACTAAATTTAAGTTTTTAAGAGAAATAAAATTATAATTAGTTGTAGAGTTTGCGGGTTGGTTTCGGACGGTTGGGACAGACGAGAGATCTCTGAAGTCGGGTTGTAGAGCATGAAGTTTATTGTGAAGAGACGTAAGTTTAGGAGACCTGCTGGGGGCTGCCAGACGCAGCCTGGAGCAGGTCAGAGAGGCAAGAGAGGAGAGAAGAGATCGAAGAGAAGAGCTAAGAGATCTAAGAGCGAGGATCTAAGGAAGTTAAGAGAGGAGAGCTAAGAGAGGAGTCGAAGAAGAAGAGAGCGAGCTTGTCACTTACAATAAAATAAATCATCTTCTGTGTTGAATATTCTAATTTTCATTAGCCAATCTAGAACAAGCTACAAATCTTATAACATTTGCATACAGCCTATGAGAACTATTTCATTACCATACAGTGTTATATTTTAAACCTTAAAAACTGCTTTTTGGACCCTCTGCCAAGTTGGTAGGGTCTGCTCTGACCCTTGGACCTGTCTGCAAGCAGAGGGTATTGTTTAATCAAAGCGGGAATTACCTGCACTGGCCATGCCATTGTTTTCCAGTTGTTCAGTAACTGGAGTTTGGTATCTCAAAGCTTGTCTTCATTTCAATCTCGCTTATAGTTTCTACATTCTCAGCATCTTTTGCTAGGTAATCATATTTATAAGGCTTTCCTATTTCATCTTCCCCAACAATTAGTTAAACTAACTCTAATGAAAAATGTTATCTCTTACACTACTAAAATCATGGTATAAACCCTTTCCACTGTGGGTGTCCCCAGTGCATTTACGCATAGCAGTTTGCATGTTGACTGCCTTCAACTAAATGCCAAATTCCCTTTTTAGAAAAAAAAGTTCCTGGATTTTTTTCTGTGACGACCACAAACAGAGTTCACTCAAATACTTTAACTTTTCTTTTAAAGTGTATCTCTGTACATAAAAATTACCTGTGTGCTTGTGTGTGTATGTGTATGACTGCCAAGTTCCAAACAGTAAAACAACTTCAGAAATGCAAATTAACATTACTAAAGTAAGAGATAAACAATAAAAACTCAACTTCTCCTGCCTAGAGAAGTCAAACCAGTTTTCTCTTTCTCTCAACTCCCCAAATTCTGCTTGCTTACAAAGACAAAATTTACATAAAAAAAGCATAGCAAATACTAATGGAATCTCACTCTACAACAAAATTGATTAATAAATACCACTGCCTTTGCTTCAAATCCCAAAAAAAAAAAAAAAAAAAAAAATCAACCTTCTAAAAATGGCCCCAATATTACCTGCCTCTGCTGTAACTGATGTCAAACAATACCCTATACCCCTTGCAGCCAAACAAGAAATAACTAAAGTAATTAAAAATTCAAAACAAAGAGACATCATATTTAGAACACACTCTACATACAACTCCCCTGTCTGGCCAGTAAAAAAAAAAAAACAGATGGGAACTGGCGTTTAACAGTTGATTACTGGAGACTTAACGCAAACACAGGGCCTTTGACTGCAGCTGTCCCAAACATTGCAAATCTCACTGCTACACTGCAAGCATCAGCACACAAGTGGATGGCAGTGTAAGTCATAAAGTGTGGTGGTGGTCGGGGCTCCCAAAAACTCTTTCCCCATTAAGAAGCCCTGGAGTAGGAAATCCCAGGATTGAGGCCACCCCTGGGGTGGGGTTTGGCAGTGGTTTGCCCCAGAGTGGGGCTGGGTTTCTAAGGGGCTGGACATTCCCTTGGCCATTGGACTGACCACCCATCCATCAGTTGTCAATCTTCCCCGAGTTCCAGAAAGTTCGGTTATGTTCGGTTGCTGATTATGTTATATTCATGTCTGTTACCCCCTCTCCTCCCCTCTCTATCCCCTGTTGGCTCTTGTCCCCTTGTCCCTCCCTGGTTTCTCCCCCGGGCTTGGACCTCATTGGTTGTCACCCTCATAATAAAAGTCTGGTGCGGGCTGAGCTCTTGGTCTCTCGGACTCAGACGCCCAGAGAGCTGTCATCTCCTTGATACGGTGTATCTTTTACTCTGCGCCGAGAGATCCCTCCCTAGCCTTTCCAGCCTTTAGGATACAGTGTCTACCAAGCAGGGACACACTGCCCGCGGCAAGGGAAACTGAACTCCCGACGCCAGAGAACCTGTGCCTGCCTGAGCCAGGGACACTCGGTCGTAGTCGCCGCAGGGCTGCTGCTCAAAATCCTGGTGGGCAGCTGCCTGGCCCGAACAAGCGGGACGTGACAATAAAGGACATGTTTTTTATGGTACCTATTCAGGAAGAAGATAAACCCAAATTTGCATTTACTTGGGAAGGAACACAATACATGTTTAATCATCTTCCCCAGGGATATAAACACTCTGCAACTATCGTTCACAATGCTTTAGCAAAACTCCTTCAGCAAATAAAAATCCAGGAAGGAGTACAACTTTACCAATACATTGATGATGTGTTAGTAGGGGGGGAAAAAGAAAACGCCGTGAGACTTGCAGCACAAGACATATAAAATAAACTGAATGAAGAGAGAATAAAAATACTCTCAACTAAGTGTCAAGAACCCTCTAAAGAAATTAAATTCTTGGGTACTTGGTGGGTAGCAGGCCAAGCTGTAATTCCAAATGAAACAATTACAAAATTGGATATTTTATCTACCCCCACAACAAAAAAGGAACTGCAACAAATCATGGGTACTCTGGGATACTGGAGACCAATCACTCGGACCAGTTCACCCCAGCGATCCTATAATAGCTGAATGAGGTTTTGCTGAACATGGAACTTACTGTAATTTATTTCAAAAAGGACCACACAGGCCAAAAGGCCACTAGAGTTTAGTTCCACAGCATTAAAAGATATTGAAAGAAAATACACTGATTGGAAAAAGGGATGGTTACAAAAGGAAGATTTGAATGTTTATTTTTACAAATTAAATCCTCATAAATCCATATAGGTTGAGTTAAAACTCATGCAAAAACCCCAAATGTCACAAGCCTATCGTAACAACAAAGTGGGTTAGCTACAAATTAATACACAACACTAATATCAATTTGATAAATAATTGTACCTTATTTTTGCAACACAAAACAGAGGCTGACCAATAACCAGGAAGATGTGTAAAGACACTCTGGTCAACATGATAAATAAATTATATCAAACCTCTGAAAGCATCTAGTGGTTACAAGTATATCTAAACTATTAAAACCACAAAGAACGAACATACCAAATACAGAAAATACTATCCTATCTCAAGGCTTGAAGACTGACTTTCCAGTCTCCCCATCCTAAAACCCTATACGGTGACACTCTTGCCTCTGTACAAGTTTGACTTTGCTCTGAACAAAACCAAGTTTCCCAATAAAACCTCGCAAAGGGCTCCTACACTGCCCTCGTCTGACAGCAGTGAGTGTAACGCTGAGTTTACAACCACAGGTCAGAAAGGGAACCACTACCATAATTCTTTATGGGAAACATACCCATTACTGCTTAAGTTCTATTGTTTTAATTTCTCTAATAACCTTGAGTGTTTAAGTATATCCTCACTAAACAAAAGCTAGGTGTGCATCCAGATGTGGAACAAGAAACCATTCAAGCAACATTAAAAGAACTATCCACTACCTACACAACGGTGAAAGCTACTGAAATTCCTGGACTCCTGTAAGCAAATAAAACCAACTCTAGACACACAGAAGAACCTACAGGACTGGACTGCACAGTAACTAATGAATCTGCTACAACCAGAAATATTAATTGTAATATTTCTTACATTCTTATATTTACAAATTAATGTTTTGAATAATACTGAACAACTAATTAGCCACCCTAACAAAACTTTACAATTAACCATTAAACTGATTGGTGTAATAATTGTAATTTTAACATTAATGATTAATTTATGAGTCATATTCCAAATTTACAAAATTGGATCCAACAAAATATATAAGTCTAGTGATAACCATTTCTTCTTAAAATCCCAAAAAAAACCCCAACAAAATATATTTACATTTGTTTAGGTAACATTAACACCTTATTTAGTACCATTGAAGTACTAAATAATTTAATAAATTAGTTATTTTGATTTAATTGTTTTACATGATGTTTGTACATCATTTATAGTTTTACAAATATCACTGTAGAATATTTGTACCTTCACTCCAGTTGTCACAGTGGATGAAAGGGGCTTCACCCTTAATGTAACATTGACTTAAATTTTCAAAATCAACTTTAATTACTTCTCCCTTTCTACCTCTTCAAGGTAGAACATAAATAAAATTGAACTTCAGTAGATCCTTAATTCCCCGGAGACAATCAAACCATTATGTAATACAATATATATTTTTTTTTTTTTTTTTTTACTTGAATTGTTGTAAAATTGTCTAACACTTAATATCATAAACAAACTAAACTCCACTAAAGAGAAAGACTGGACCAGAAACATAAGGAGAAATGAAACAAATCACCAACCAGCCACTGAACTTCTTCAGTCACTACAACCAAATAACTACCTCCATAAATTCTCCTTTGTTCCTGATTTACATCTCATATTCCTGTGGCTTCAAGATTCACGGGGTGGAGAAACAACCTACCCTACATGGACTAATCGATAAACTACCTTTAAACCATCATGTATACTCTAATTGTAATACCATGTCTTACATGTATAGGTGTTACATAAACTAAAACAACAGGTACTCCTTATCAATGTTAATACAACATCCTTTGAAGAAAGAGTACAACCTCGGAAAGCAATGCACATCAAAAATACTCAAAGATAGTGCACACATATATGAAAGTGTATACTTTTATAACATAGAGGCAAGAAATACCTACACTATCACTCCATGAGATAAAACCAATGACTCTAAGCCACGGGGTGGATTGTGGCAGGACGTTTACCCCATTACATTTTCTTCCTATGTGCCACAAATAACGGACACACAAAGAGATAACCTAAGGGCAGGAAGGCCCAACAGGGGTTATCTCTGGCACCAGAGGGCTCAAGCCTCAGCTAAGAATTAACATCTTAGTCTGCAGAGCTGATGGAAGAACAGATAAAGGAAAAATCTTGACTTAAGATACACAAGTTAACACTGAGACAGAAGTCTCTCACACCCTAAAAGTGTTTGAAGCTTCTCCCCGGAGTTTGGATGCAGGCTTCGTGGTTACTTCCCCGGGAATTAAAGGAAAAGATCTTGATGTGTGCCCAACCAGCAATTAGATGGTAAGATACATTGATTCCTAAGCTTATACTATTTCTTTGCTAGCTGTAACTGAAAAAGGTATCATTCTCGTGCACTGTATATGTTAAACTACTAGTAGTCTTTCTTTTTGTTTTATTCCTGTGTAGTATTGGTTTGCTTTTAAGTCTTATGTCTGTTAGTTTCCCCATCTATTAATAAATAATTCATTCTATAATAGACAGAATCAGTCATCATTAAAAGAACTTATACACGAAAGTGGGTTTTGGGGTGCTGGCCACCTCAATAAGGTTACTACCTACTGCCAAGGCCTGGGCAGGAGGCAAGGACTGATATTTAATGCCCACATCCATTCATAATACAAGGCTGTTAGAAAGTGTATGTTTATTTCAGCGCCGGGCAACTGCGTGGGTTAGCTCCCTAATACGCAGCGCCAAAGCACAAAGCAATACAAGAGCTATATATTTACAAAAGTCTTGAATGTTCAAAATATAAGGATACATTCATCATATTGTTACCCCCATTTCCCCGCTTTGTATGGTAATTAGTCGAATACTAATTAAGCCTTTTAATTTGGGTCAGTGGTCGTGAAATTTGAGGAGAGGGCTGGGATGATGAAGTAAAACTCCTATTCCTCTGTTTGAACTTTTTCGCCCTTTGGTTTTTGACAATACAAATTGCTTCTAAGGGAACTTTCGGTCCCTTCTGACATTTTTTCTTCAATAGGAAAATTAGTAACTGCCTACATTCCCCTAGATCTATGAAGCAATATTTTCTATTTCCCTATTGCAAGCACAGCTGAATAAGCACCTAAATGACCAATAATTGTTCAGTTACATTCCAAACTTGTCTCAACTTAGTTCTCTAGTTAATCATTGACTTCAGCTGGGTCTCCTTACTAACTCTATTTTCTTTAAATTACTGAGTCTATTTTAACTGATTTCTACTAACTTTTTGTCTATAATTCTAATTTTTGAAACTCTGTGTTTCAGAACGATGTAATAGAACACCACGTGATGGTTTTTGTTTGTTTGTTTTTGCTTTAACCACCTGAAAACCTTCCCAACTTCCTGCAAAGGCACACACGGAACAGTAACTGTTCAACAATTCAACAAAGACCTCTTCACCTAATTCCATGTCAGAACTATTACCAGGCAAACTGCAACGCCAAAAAAAAGGCCTCTATGGCAAGCACATCCCCCTCAAATGTTATTATTCTATTTTTTTTAATTATATGGACTTTTTTTTTTCCCAGCTGCCGGTCAAAGGAACCAGCCAGAAGGGGTTTTAATTTAACATCTCAGATAGAATCTGGCATCTAACCAGCAGTCTGAATCAGCAAAGTGTTAAAGGAAAAGCTTCAATGCTTTCCAGAACTAGGAGGGGCTAAAGGAGATGTTTAGCTAAATATGTCTGTTTAGAGCTAAATATGTCTGTAAGGGCTTTGCTGCATTTGAGAGCAGGAAAGCACAGAAATGTCAGCCCTGGGCTTGCACCTCCATCTTGACAAGAGAGTGTTTTGGTCCTGAGAGGAGTGTGACCAATTGAGTTCAGTATTTTACAGGCCAATCCAACAGGAACACTGAATGCCTGCATAAATACACATCTCATAAGTTTCACTATGGAGGTAAGACAGTAATACCACAAGTAAAAGTTTTCTTCCCAACATTCAAAATGTTAATGAGACAGCTTTCAATATGAGAAAGAAAGATACCAGGAGAATCTGAGATTCCCTACTTCATCTCAGAAAGAATAAAATGTGTCTTTAATATGTTTTAGTGTTGTTTGTGATCATTATGTGATTATGTAGGTTGGTTCTAATAGAGGCAGGGTGAAAAAATGGCAACTTTCTTAAATGAATTTTCTATGAAAAATTGTTGTTAGATGCAGTCTGACAGGTGTTCAGGATCATCCCATTTTTCAGAAAACAGAAAAAGAATCCTCAGTTTTATAAGACATGTATCAGAATCAGGGGAAGAGAACTGGAGAATGGACCAGACATTCATTGGATGCAGGTCAGCAGTTAGACACATTCAGTGGACTTACACAAGCTAAAGAAGGAGCTTGGTATCCTGAGGAACATGGACCAGTACTGTCAGTTGTCATCACCCCAGCTCATCACTCTTCCTCTGAAATAACTAAATGCTTTGTGCATTCTAGAGGGATTTGCTGGAGGAGGAAACTTTTCTTTTTCTCTAATAGTAAATTATACCCCTGAAAAACTGGGTAATTAATCAAGCCTGTATAGTTGTGATAGTGTATCATAATAAGATTGATTGATCACGGGGTGTACTGTGATGGAGACAGGTAAAAGAAATTAATTGCAGACCTGAGGGTATTAGGAAGTTTTTGTGTACTGTGTTTGGTGGTGTATTGGGGAACCTTGTGTCACATAATCTAGTGAAAAATGAAAAAAATAGCCCCATTGAACAAAAAAAATGGACTACAGAGAAGAACAAGATCTAAAAGAAGACTTTTTTCTTGGCTATAGAGAGCGATGTAGGATGTAGCAATTTGTTTATTAAGGTGTGACACGTTTTCAGATCTAGCTCTTAGTGACTGAGAAACATAAATCAACAATATTTCCTAATATTCCAGTAATTAATGGCATTCTAGATGGCAGGTCTTGGAGGAGCATTTCCTGGAAAAATGTAGTGGAGTTTTTAAATGAAATATCCTGTAGGATGAGAAAAGAAATTGGAAAAAAATTGTTATGAAGAATGAAGGTGAATAGCAACAAGGTGAATAAAGATTTTAGCACCATAATTGTCTTAAAATTAAGAGAGGTAAGATATAAAGAAAACCAGAGGCAATACTTCAGTATTGACTGAAGTAAATACTCGTGTACTTCATGGTAAATCAAAAGAGATTTACCATTAAGAAAAAGGAGCTTTTCAGGTAACAAACATCAAAAGCATATACAGGTTTAGCAATCCTGTGCACACTTAGCACACTTTAGCAAGTGTAAAGTTGTACTGCGGGAACATTTGATGTGGTGGCCATTGAAGCTACCACTGAGTCCCAGGAAGATCGGAAAGGTGCCAAGGGACCTAAGGGGCCATGGTGGGTGGTTGCTCGGGTTTGAGAAATCTCCCCTTCCCTCTGGAGGAAGATAGTTTCTTTCACGTGATTGATGGGTTATTCCTATGTTAATTGCACCCCCATGATTGGACTGTTTGTTCTCTGTAGCTGATGGCGTGGGCTGACCAGCTGACCACCAGGGTTTCAGCCAGCAGCCCAGCGGCGGTTACTGCGAGTGTCCCTTGGCCAGGTTCACTGCAGTCAGGACCTGGGTCCCCAACCACAGGCTGCACCTCCTGTATAGGAAGCCACACTGTGTCCACTGAGCCGGAGATGTTGCGAAGGGAGTGTTCCTCCGCCCGAAGCAAGCAGGCACACAGTAACACGGAGGTCAGCTGTCTGAGCTCATGGGGCGAAAGACCCCAGTGCTCGGCAGGGCATCAGACTTTATTCCGAGGGTAACAACCAATCATTAAGGGGCACTGGAGAGGAACCAGGGAGGGACAAAGGGACAGGGGCCAACCAGGAAGGAGGAGGGGAGGAGAGGGAGATACAAACAATACAATCATGAAGTGAGTGACAGGGGTCGTCCCAGAATTAGGGAGATAGGCAGGAGAGTGAAAAGAAGCAGGGCCAATGATGAGAGGGCAACCAGCCCCCTTAGAACTCGACCCCTCTCTGGGGCAATCTATTCTGGACTCCACCCCAGGGGGAGTCCTAGTCCTTGGGTCTCCACAATTTTCTCGGGGGGGGAAAGGGTTTTATGGGTTTGGACCACCACCACATCTCCCCCTTCTCTATTATAAAAGGAGAAGGTTTTACTAACCAGGGACATAATGAAACTCTTAAAACAACTGAGGGAACATGTGGGGATGGATGAGGCTGACAGCAGGCCTGAAAGCCTCTTGGACATGGACTTGAAAGCCATCAGAATTTACCCGTGAGAAAGCCCCGTGAGAAAGCAATGGCATGAACACCTGCAGCCACAGTGGGGGACAGCCAAGAAGATAACCAGGGAAGATGTTTTGCACCCAGAGATGGCCTTGCAGAAGAGCATCAAGAATGTGGTGGAGGATTTATAGTGTGTAGTTGACTGCTTGTATGGCTTGTTAACGTGCTGGGAAAGTTCTTGTTATGAAGATAGCTTTAGTGTTGATTTCCACACAGCTGATAGTAGCATGTTACAGTAGCTGGGGAAAAAGGGTATAAAGATGTTAGCATAGACTAATAAAGCACTTCTTCTTTGTCCTTGGACTACTCGCGTGTCGTGTGTCCGTCTCTACTGCGACAACTGGTGACCCCGACGTGATCCGTGAGCCCGATGTGATACGACGCGATCGGCGAACCGACGCAATCTTCGGGGTCGGCGCGATCCCTTGGCCGACTTGTTCGGGACTGAACGGGATAAAAGATAAAGGTAATCCAAGGAGCCTGCCAAGAGAGCAGGACGCCTGCTTGAAAAAGTGGGAACCGAGCGGCAGGGCGAGGTGCTGCTGGAGACAGAGCCCAACGTAGCTTGAGAGCAGGGGATTCTGTTTTGGTCGACTGAAATTTGACACCTTGATTAAGGTGAGCCGTTGGGAACAAATTTAATATGGGTAATAATTTATCTAGCCAGGAAAAGACTGTGCTGTCTACATGGAAAGTTTTGTTAAAAAGCACAGGGGCTAGCATAACAGATGATGCATTGAAAAAAATATTATTGTGGGCAAAATTGCATGATTTTCCAGCAGATGAGAGTGTTGCTTTTAGTGTAAGCTCCTGGAAAGCAGTTGGAGATGAACTGTGGGAAGCTATTTCTCGGGGAGATAAAGAGGCACGAAAGTTGGCAACAACCTGGCGCTCGCTCTTTGATGTTTTAAAGAAACGGAGAGAGGAGCAAGAAAAGGGAGGACAACCTAATGAAAAGACAGCTATAAATCTTGTAGAGGATGAGCAGATGGAGTTAGAGGGGGGAGATGGGTGCTGTTCGGAGAGAGCGGCCCCTGACCTGCCTCAGACTCAGCCTGCTTCTGCTAAAAACAGTGGTGTTGCTGAAAGGTCATATATCTCTCCAAAAGACTATGTGCTGCCCACTTATCCTTCTCCTAGAGACCTTGTACGGCAGGAGCGAGTGTATCCCTCGCCTGCTGACCAATTAGCAAAAATGAGTTTAAAAGAGCAGAGAACAGACTCTGCCGCACAGCCTGCCACTGAGGCCCCCCCCGCTTCCATCTCCACAGCCTGTGCGGCCTCCTGCGGAACAGCCTTTGCAAACGTTTCCTCCACTGCCAAAGGACTCTGACACGGACAGTGATAGTGGGGAGGAAAGGGAAATTGATCGGGGAATCTCAGAGGCTGCGTCAATGCGGGAGCGTTCACAGGAGAGAGAGAGTGATCGTCGTCGCTCTAATAAGGCTTGGAAAACCAGGCCCTGGACACTGCCTCCTTGTCAGGTGACAGTGCAGCCGAGACAACCGGCTCGGTTTTGGGAACAAGTCAAACGTAAAGCCCTTGAGTGTGGGGATTGGGAGCTGGTTGAAAGGCTGGGTATGCCTAATCTTAATAGTGATGTGTTTACAACTGACATTGAAATGGTCAGGGAGGAGGCTGCTGGGGGGCGTGCTGGTGCAGGAGAAGGTGTTCACGCGTATCCCGTGTTTAAAGCTACACCAGGAACTAATCAGCAAGATAGTCACCAGGTGATTGCCTGGAGGGTAGTGCAGGATTTGCAAGAAAGAATTACTAAATATGGCCTGGGGTCTCCAGAAGTTATGCAAGTAATTCGAGTGATAAACACAGACTTGCTTGCACCTTTTGATATCAAGCACCTTGCTCAGGTGTTGTTTCAGCCCATGCAGTTCGGAGTTTTTGAGAGTAACTGGAGACAGATGGCAGAGAGAGCTGCAGTAGAGAATATGCACAGATGTCAGGACGATCCTAGGTATGCAGTGGGATCTGATGCCTTGATGGGAAGGGGTGCATTTGCTAACCCGGACACACAAGCCCAATGGCATCCTTTGATCCTCGAACTATGTCAGAAGCTAGGAATGGGAGCATTGATAAAAACCATAGAAATGGCTTCTCCCAGACCTCGATTTGTAAAAGTAGTTCAAGGGACAAAGGAACCATTTTTGCAATTTGCAGAAAGGATTTCAGCAGCCCTGGAGAGACAAGTTGAGGACGAACAGTTACGGCAGATCTTGTGTAAACAGTTAGCCCGGGAGAATGCAAATGAGGATTGTAGAAAGGTGATTTATACCCTTCCAGGGGATCCTTCATTAACAGATATGGTTACAGCTTGTGCTAAGGTTGGGTCTGTGGAACATAAAATGACTGCTTTAGCAGCTGTTTTACGTCCAGCTCGGAAATGCTATGCATGCGGACGGCAAGGGCATTTGAAAACTGATTGTAAACAGAAACAAACAGGGAAAAAGCAGAAAGGAACTGGGAATAGAGGGGCTCTCTCTTGTCAGCGATGTGGGAAAACTGGTCATTTTGCAAAACAGTGTAAATCCAGGTATCATATAAATGGACAGACTTTGGGAAGCCCGGGAAACGGGAAGCCGAGCGCACAGGGGAGGGGCGCTCAGACACAAGCACCTCCTCAGGGCAGGCTGCCCATTCCGGGCGCGATGCCAAATCAGGGCACGATGCCAAATCAGGGCACAATGCCAATGCAGGCTTATTCAGCAGACTTAGTGGGAGCACAGCAGGCGCAGCTGGAGTGGATGTTTCCATAGCAACAACAGTGACTCTGAATTCCAGCAGGATACACAAAGTTCCCTTGGATGCTCATGGACCGCTAGGCCAGGGACTTAGTGCCTTGCTTGTAGGGAGATCTAGTGCTACTCTACTGGGAATTTTTGTGCATCCTGGAGTCATTGATGCTGATTTTACAGGACAAATTCATGCTATGATTTCTACTCCTACACCACCACTTACTATTCCAGCAAAGACTCGTATTGCTCAACTTGTACCCTTTAAGTCATGTGTTCCTAGGGCAGAGCAACGAACTCGTGGAGATGGATCCTTCGGATCTACTGGGACTCCGCAAGTCTTCTGGACCCAGAGCATCTCTGATCAGCGACCACATATGACATGCACCCTCACTCTGCCTGGTGCCAACCCATCATACGTTCGACTTCGAGGTTTGATTGATACTGGTGCTGACGTCTCCATCATTTCTTTTTCTGTGTGGCCTTCTACCTGGCCTCTGACTCCAGTGGGGTCAGTCATTGCAGGGTTGGGAGGAATTACACAAAGCTACCTAAGCACACAACCTGTGCTAATTAAAAATGAGGAAGGACAAACAGCTACCATTCGTCCTTACGTTGCCGCAGCACCACTGAACCTGTGGGGACGAGACGTGCTGGCAGCTTGGGGGGTTCAAATTGGAACACATCCTTTATAGGGGTCAGTATGCAGAAAAGCATCAGGCCTACGTTGCCATTGCGATGGCTCACTGATCAACCTGTGTGGGTTGCACAGTGGCCCCTGAATGAAGAAAAACTGACTGCACTTCAGAATCTGGTACAAGAACAATTGGCACAGGGACACATTGAATATTCCACCAGTCCATGGAATACACCAGTTTTTGTGATAAAGAAAAAATCAGGATCATGGAGGTTGCTACAGGACCTCAGGAAAATTAATGCAATAATGGAAAGTATGGGGGCACTGCAACCTGGAATGCCCTCACCTACAATGATACCTACAGGGTGGGACATTTTGATTGTTGATTTAAAAGATTGTTTTTTCACAATTCCTTTGCATCCTCAGGATACACCGAGATTTGCATTCACTGTGCCTTCAATTAATAATGCTGAGCCTGTTAAGAGGTATCAATGGAGGGTTTTGCCTCAAGGTATGCGTAATAGTCCAAGTATTTGTCAATGGTATGTAGCCCAAGCTTTATCTGGGGTTCGAGAACCATTTCCTGGTTCATATTGTTATCATTATATGGATGATATACTAATAGTTGCACCAACTCGGGAGGAATTGCTGAAGATACAGCCTCAGTTGCTTGCTGCCTTGCATTCATATGGATTGCAAGTGGCTCCAGAAAAGGTACAACAATGTCCTCCTTGGAAATATTTGGGAGTCAAAATTTTAGAACAAACTGTGCAACATCAAAATGTGCAATTTCGAAAATCCATCAAAACTTTAAATGATGCTCAACAGTTGCTGGGTACTATCAATTGGTTGCGTCCTTACTTGGGGCTAACCATGGCACAGTTGTCTCCTTTGTTTGATATCTTGAAAGGAGACTCGGGTTTAAATTCACCTCGAGCCTTGACTCCTAGAGCGCAGCAAGCACTGGAGGAGGTTCAGACAGCAGTTTCCACACGACAAGTTTATAGAATTGATCCTTCTATTGATATCACATTTTTTGTTACAATTCCAGATCTTCAATATACAGGTATCATTGGCCAATGGAATATCCAGTGGCCTGACCCATTGCATGTTTTGGAATGGATTTTCTTACCCCATCAGCCGAAAAAGACGGCCCCCACAATATTTGAACTAATTGCTCAATTAATAATCAAATGTCGTCATAGGTGTCTACAACTCATGGCTAAGGACCCTGATGAACTTATACTTCCAATCCAGCAAGAATATTTTGACTGGAGTTTTGCTAATAGCACTCCTCTCCAGTCAGCACGGCAAAATTTTCCAGGACAAATTTCTTTCCAGTTACCTGGTCACAAACTACTGCAGTTGGCAAAGACAACTTCTTTGTCTTTGCGACCAAAAAGTAGTCGTGTGCCGCTGCAAGGACCTACGGTTTTTACGGACGGGTCTGGAATAACAGGTAAAGCCATTGTCACCTGGAAGGATGACTCTGGATGGCAAGTACTGGAAGGTTGTGAGTCAGGCTCTGCTCAGCTTGTCGAACTGCGAGCTGTGACCATGGCATTCCAGCACTTTTCTCATGTGCCACTTAATCTTGTAACTGATTCTGCTTATGTGGCAGACATCACACAACGTCTAGATTGTTCTCTTTTAAAGGAAGTTAACAATGCTAATTTGTTTTCCCTATTGAAAGCTTTGTGGTCTGCGATTCGAGAGAGAGTGCATCCTTATTACATTTTGCACATTCGAAGTCACACTGCGTTGCCAGGCTTTATAGCAGAAGGTAACGCAAGGGCTGACAAACTTGCTAATCCAGTTTGGGCAGCCCCTCAGCCTGACACAGTTGCACAAGCCAAGGCTTCACATGATTTTTTCCATCAGAGTGCACGCACTTTGCAGAGACAATTTTCACTCACATCTACTCAAGCTCGTGACATTGTTAGTTCCTGTCCCGACTGCCAAGGCTTTGCTGCACCATTGCCTGTAGGGGTCAACCCTAGGGGCCTGCAAGCATTGCAGATTTGGCAGACGGATGTCACTCATGTGGCTGAATTTGGTCGTCTCAAATATGTGCATGTTTCAATTGACACCTTTTCTTCCGCTATGTGGGCATCTGCTCACACAGGGGAGAAAGGTTGTGATGCTATTGCTCATTGGCAGTTGGCTTTTGCAGTTTTAGGGGTACCTTCATCTATAAAAACTGATAATGGTCCTGCTTATACCTCTGCAAAAACGAGGCAGTTTCTACAGCTATGGGGTGTTGAGCATACCTTTGGTATCCCTCATTCACCCACGGGCCAAGCTATCATTGAACGTGCTCATGGTACCCTGAAAAACATTTTGCAAACACAAAAAGGGGGAATGATAGGGGAACCCCCACAAAGTAGACTGCAAAAGGCTTTGTATACAATCAATCATCTCACAGTGCCTTCTGATTCTAATATTCCTATATTTCTAAAGCATTTTCTTTCTTTGCAGTCGGACGGAACAGTGAATATCCCTCGAGGAAAAGTGCGGGTCAGAGATTTGATTAATAACAAGTGGGAGGGTCCATGGGACCTCATCACTTGGGGGTGTAGATATGCTTGTGTCTCCACAGATACTGGAGCCCGTTGGGTGCCGGCACGGTGTGTGAGGCTGGACTTACAGCGACCTCGCCCCCGGGACAGTGATGAATCGACCTGAAGCCTGGATGTTAATGATTGCTATCATTAGGTTTTGCATAGGGGAAGGAAAGGTCATATTGCCTCCTCTGCCTCCTATGCCTGAGAATGTATAGATAACTTTAGCTCATGCTTTAAATCAGTCTTCTATGTGTATTTCACTTGCAACTCCACAATCTCCTTTTAAAACATACTTATTTTGAAAGAATGTGCTATATGAGTTTGTCAGACAATTCAAAGTCTATCTTTGCAAATATTCAAGAGCTGCAGTATGGAGTGCAAAAGTTAAGTAAAACTGTTAGTGGGTTTGATACATGGTTTAGTGGCTGGGGCATCACGGGATGGTTCAAAGATCTGTTGAAAATGGGAAGTGTCATCTTGCTTGTTGTATTTTTGTTCTTACTATTGGTGCTGTGTTTGTTGTCTTTTCTGCAAAGGGCCCTGCAGAGATCGATAAACACTGCTTTTTTGATAATAAAACAAAAAGGGGGAATTGTGGGGATGGATGAGGCTGACAGCAGGCCTGAAAGCCTCTCGGACATGGACTTGAAAGCGATCAGAATTTACCCGTGAGAAAGCCCCGTGAGAAAGCAATGGCATGAACACCTGCAGCCACAGTGGGGGACAGCCAAGAAGATAACCAGGGAAGATATTTTGCACCCAGAGATGGCCTTGCGGAAGAGCATCAAGAATGTGGTGGAGGATTTATAGTGTGTAGTTGACTGCTTGTATGGCTTGTTAACGTGCTGGGAAAGTTCTTGTTAAGAAGATAGCTTTAGTGTTGTTTTCCACGCAGCTGATAGTAGCATGTTACAGTAGCTGGGGAAAAAGGGTATAAAGATGTTAGCATAGACTAATAAAGCACTTCTTCTTTGTCCTTGGACTACTCGCGTGTCGTGTGTCCGTCTCTATTGCGACAGGAACAGAACACAATAAAATTGATAAACAGAGTCCAAAGTAAAGTTCTTAAGGTTTGAGACACCCAACCAGAGATCCCCCATCCGTGAAAAAGGTCCTGCAGCCAGTCTTTGTCTTCAGTGCGTAATTGATGAATCTGGTACTGCATTTGTTTGATTGTGTGGTGGATACATTGGGCGTGCGAAGATAAATTAAAACAGCAAAGTCCTTTGAATTCTTCACACCCGTGGCCGTGTGCAAACAACAAGAAGTCGATGGCCACCCGATTTTGTAGGGTGGCCTGCCTGGTTGTTTCCTCATCCGCGAGGAGGTCTGACAATGCTTTAGATGTTAAATTGGCCTGCTTTCCAAGCCAACACTCTAGCTGAGAAAGCTCACCGAGGGCTTTTGCAGCCGCCACCCAAGGGGAAAATATCGATGCTGCAACCCTCTTTGAGAAAGACCAGGATACCACATTACTGTCACAATTTGGATCCAAATCTAGGGTGGCTCTTTTTTGACGGGCCAATCGGGTGTGGTTCCTCCAAGCTAGAAGTTGGGTCTTTCCCGGTGTTAACATGGGTAGTTTGCCCGGCGTACACGGGCCTCCGTGCAGCTGAGAGGGGATTCCTGCCCAAGCCCGATCCCCACAGATAAGGAACACCCCCTTGGGGAGCACCCTCGGGTACAAAATGGACGCGGACTGGGTGTTCTCTGCAAAACTGCACCATAAGCCTTTTACATATGATTTTTTGTCAATCGGGGATATGTCGTTTTTTGGCCTCCCAATTTTTATGGAGGGGTCAAGCCAATTGTATTCAGAGTCGAATTTTGTACAAAAATGAGGCTGGGCTGACCCCACAAGGTCTAATTCTTGGGGTTCAGCCTGGGTATGTGGGAAGGTCCTTATCCATCTGTCCCAGCTGTGGGCTGGGTGGGCATTAGTAAAGGTGGCATGAAAGTCGAGGGGCTCCCAAGGAATCCCCACCAGGCAAGTTGACATAGGGTTCTCTGTGGTGTAGGTGTTAAGGCAGAATTCTTGTTGGCTGAGCGACTGTGCCAAAGTTACCCAGACGTTCTCCTTTGGCTGCTGCACGAGCCACGGGTTCGCCCTTGGGACCAGCAGGACCAGGTGCAGGACGACAAGGAGTTGTGGCTGCATCTTTTGGGGTTCTTCCAGCGGGATTTTAACTGAAAGGAAACAGTCTAGGATTAAAGACAAATCCTCTCTCCCCTTACTTCCTTAGGGGTATGGAGTGGGAAAAAAGGGGGTCAGGGAAAACACACGAGGGAAGGCATGGGGAAAGACAGGGAAGGAGGTTTCTTCTTTTTTCTTAGGTTTGGTCCAGTCCTTCACAGGTTTTCTGGAGGAGGCTTTCACAGACTTTTCCTCCGTCTTGGCTGAGGGTCTTTCTTTCTTCTTCTTTTCCAGGCCAACTGGGTTTGTTCTTGTTCTCCACCATCTGCTCCAGCTGTGCCTGGAAGTACACTCCCGGATATTCGATTAGAGGGCCTGTATGGCCTAATGTTTCTGGCTGGCACCCACCTCGGCCCCTTAGGGGTGGACACGCACGCATACCCTCGTCCCCAGACAATCAGTGGGAGGGGCCCTTCAGTCTGATGGGTCTCAGGGTCCTTGACCAGCACCGGTGGTTGTTCTTTTAATTTGGCTGAGGTCGAATTGGAAAAGCACCGGAATACAGGGGGGACGGGCTCTTCCTGGGTGTTATTTTAAAAATTGATTGTGAAGAGCGCCTTACAGAGTCGCTCAACAGGCGATCTGTTCTCTGCTCCGCCCTGCTGCTGGTGGAGGATCCTTTTGAGGGTTTGGTGTGCCCTCTCCACGATTGCCTGTCCAGTGGGGGAGTGAGGGATCCCGGTGGTATGGGTCACTCCCCACTGCTGGAGGAACTCTTGAAGGTGGGACGAGGTATACCGGGTCCGTTGTCGGTCTTGATCTCCTTGGGGGTGCCTAACACAGAAAAGGCCATAAGAAAGTGTTTGACGACGTCTTTTGCTTTCCCGCCCGTGTGGGTGGAGGCAAAAATGGCTCCGGAAAATGTGTCAACCAACACATGGATACACTTGAGCCTGCAGAATTCATTGAAGTGGGTAACATCAGTCTCCCATATCTGGCAGCTGGCCAGTCCTCGGGGGTTTACCCCCCGATTCATCAATGGAAGTTGATACGTCTGACAACTAGGACATGTCGCCACAATCGCTCTCACTTGCCCAAGAGGCAGGTGGAACATCCTCCTGAGGGCTGGAGCGTTCTGGTGGAAGAACTGGTGGCTGAGCTTGGCCTGCGTGAAGATGTCAGGTGTGTTAGCCATTCGTGCGGCCATGGCCAAGGCATCTGCCCTGCAGTTCCCTTCAGATATGAACCCTGGGAGATCCTGGTGTGATCTAACATGCATGACATGGAAAGTATGCTCTTGGTGGGATAAGAGGTACACTAGCTTCGAGAGCAGCCCGAACAATTTTTGGTTGGTCACCTCCTTTAGCAAAGAATGTTCTGCTCTGGCAGTTACTCCAGCTACATATGCCGAATCAGTTACCAGATTCAGAGGTTCCTGGAACCTCTTGAATACCCTGATGACAGCTGCCAGTTCTGCAATCTGTGGGGAACCTTCCACCACATGGACCTCAGCCTCCCACTGCTGGGTCCTGGGGTCCTTCCAAGTCAAGACTGACTTGTGGGAGGACCCTGAGCCATCGGTGAAAACGGTCAGGGCATCCAATGGAGATTTGCTTTGAAGCATTTTGGGTGCCAATTGGAAGTTCGTGTTGAACAGATGGTGATTTAATTTGTGGCCGGTAATTTGGCCTGGGTAGCTGTCCAGTGCAAACTGGAGGTGCTCGTTGGTCTGGAGCAACTTCTCCAGATCCTCGTCACTCCAGGGAACATGTATGCATGAGAAACCACACCCCGCTAGGGTGCGGAGCCTGGTTCTCGCTCTTTGTATTAACTTTGCCACCAGCTCCTGTGTTGTTGTGACACTTTTGGACGGTTGATGAAGAAGAAAGATCCACTCTATGATGAGGAGAGCGTCTTTCAACCTCTCGTCCCACTGAAAGATAAGGCCGTGATAAAACGGTACTTGTCCCAAGATGGTAAAGCAGAAGGGCAGGTCTGGCGCCATCCTGTGTGAGTGCTGGGAGGAAAGCGTGCACTGCACCTTATCAATGGCGATCTTGGCATCCGCAGTGATGACTTTTGGCGAATCCAGTCCCTCGCCTCCCTTCAGGAGTTGGAACAAGGGGGCGAGGTCTGCCGTCGTCAGCCCCAGCAGAGGACGCACCCAGTTGATCGACCCGCAGAGATGATGGAGGTCTCGCAGGGTCTTGGGGTTGTCCTTGATGGTGAGCTGCTGGGGTGCGATGGTCCTTTCGCTGATGTGGATCCTGAGGTACACCCACAGGCAGGTGTGCTGCACTTTCTCGGGGTGGATTTCCATCCTGACATGTTGGATAGTGTCTATGGTTGCGGCTAAAGTCTTTTCCAGGTAGGGTTGGGCAGGGGCACAGACCAGCACATTGTCCATGTAGTGGTAAATGATCGCTTTGGAGAAGGCCTTACAGACAGGTGACAGAACCCCAGAGACGTACCACTGACAGATTACAGGGGACTTGCACACGCCCTGGGCCAAAACTCACCAATGGTAATGTTTTTGGGGGTCCTGCCGATTGACCGATGGAACGGAGAATGCAAAACACGGGGCGTCACGCGGATGCAGTGGTATAGAAAAAAACAATCCTTTCTTTCTATTACCGCAAGTGGCCACTGTCGGGGAAGCATAGCAGGCAATGGAAGGCCTGGCTGGAGGGGACCCATCTCAACGATGACTTTGTTTATCTCTCGCAGGTTGTGGAGGAGCCTCCACCTGTCCTTGCCTGGTTTCTTGATGACAAAGACAGGGGAGTTCCAAGGGCTATTTGATGGTACAATATTGCCCTTGGAAAGCTGCTCCTCCACTAGTGACTCAAGGGCGCTAAATTTTTCCTTGGTCAGGGGCCACTGTTCCACCCGCACCAGCTTGTCGGTGGTCCACGTGAGTGGTGGGGTGGTGCACCCCTCAGTGGCCCCCACTAGAAATCCCGGGGTGCTGGTGGGATTTCTAGGCGAGTCCCCCACTGCGCGAGAAGGTCCCTTCCCCATAGAGTAAAGCCTGATGGCACCACAAAGGGTCTGACAGAAGCTGTGTGTCTGTCAGGTCCCTCTATTATGATATTCCTGGTACTCCTCTGGGAGGGTGTTGTTCCCCCAATCCCTGTAACTTCTCCAGCAGAGGGTCTGAGACCCCACTCGGACGCCGAGATGATGGTGACATCCGCACCTGTGTCTGGCATCCCACTAAGATGCACTGTTGACTGACCGTTCGTTAGTTTACAATGGATAGAAGGTCGGTCTGTGCCCACTACCTGTGCCCAGCAGACAGCTGGGATCCGTTGGTGACAAGGGAAGTCTGAGGGTAGCACGATGGCATGTGCTACCCATTGTCCTTGGGGGATAAACCAAGGGGTGTTTGTGCAGGTAACGGTGATGTTAAAGTTCACCCCTGGGGATGCTGTAATAACTTGGGGTAGTACAAAAAGTTCTGGGGGTCCCCGAGTGGAATTTCCCACTACAAGAATGTCTGTTTGGGTGTTGATTTCTCCTTTAAGGAAAACCTTAAGGGGTTGGAAGTCTGCCTGTGTGATGTTATGTGCAGTCGCACTCACCAGGTCGAGTCTTTTGCCCCAAGTCCTTGGGGGGGTCTCCTGTGTCCGACGGTGGTGGGGCAGCAGGTTCCTCCAGAGCAGCAGGTTCATAGTCGTCAGCATTTAATTTTGTGTCACAGCGCGGTGCTGCTCCATGCTCCACTGCCCTTTTCCCTGCTAGTGCTGGCGAAGACATGGGCAGTGCGCCCCTCCGGGACCTGGGAAAGGCTTAGCAGAAGGGCGGTTAGCTCTCAGGGGCTTAGGGCAGTTGCGTACGAAATGGCTGTGTGAGCCACAATTGAAACACTTCTTGACCTCTTGTCCAGTGGTGGGTGCTGCAGTGGCAGCAGCGAGTCTTTTTGGGTTAGCGCGCGTGGGAAAAGGGATCGCTGGATGGGAAGGGGTGACCTCAGTGCACGCCTCAACCATCTGTTCGATGGTGGGCTTTGGGTCACAGGGGAGGGCTTTCAGCACTCTCCTGCAGTCCTCATTTGCATTGGCCAAGGCAAGGGACCGGAGGATCTGCCTTTGACTCACAGGATCCTCTACTTGTTTCATGAGAGCATGCTTTAATTGCTCTATGAAATCCAGGAAGTTCTCTTCAGGTCCTTGCCTTATGGCTGCATACTCCTCAGAGGGTACTGCAGGGGAGGGAAGTGCTAGAAGTGCTCTGCGTGCTGCCTGCTGGATTTCTTTGAGCACTTCTGCCAGGACGTTTGCGGCTTGATCCTCCCCCTTCTCTATGTCCCCCTCCCCACATAGGTGGTCCATGGTCAGGAAGGCTAGATTCTGGTCCCTCTTACAGGTCTCTAAAAGTTCTCCCAACATACGTTTCCACACGCGCTCCCAAATCCAATATAAGGTATCAGTTAGAAGGCTACTCATGATTGCCTTAATGCCCTCAGGTACAAGGGTGTTGGCTCTAAATACTGCATTTAAAACTCCCTGGAATTGCGGGGATACCAACCCGCACCCCGTTTCCCATCCGAACCAGTTCTCGGAGGTTATGGAATGAGAAAGGCTCCCAGAGAGGATTGTTTCCCCTTTTCCCATAGCGGACCGGTGCTGCAAAGACCTGCCGCTCCCCCTCCCCCTCCCGCTCCGCGGCATACGCCGCGGCTCCCGGGCCTCCAGGTTCTAGCTGCTGCGAGCCCTGGTATGCCCGGTGGTCCCCTGCCTCGTCACAAGCGGCGGCCCTTTGGCCCCCGGGTTCTAGAGCGTGGGGGCCCTGGCCGGCCCAGGCGTCTCCCGCTGCGGCACAAGCTGCGCGGGAGCAAGGGTGTGGGCAGTGTCGAGGGAGGGGCCTGTCCGTAGAATGGGCGCAGGCACCGGTGGGGGGGAAATGCCGACTGCGCCGTGGCTGCAGCAGGGCAGCAGCGGCGGCAAGCAAGAGATCTGAAACCGCGTGGGCTAGGGAAGGGCCCAGCGCAGTTACACCTGATGACGCAACTGGTCCATGAGAGCATTCCAAGGGGCGGGGAACAGAATGGGAGCGCTCGGGGGTGGCAACCTCGCGCACGGGGGCGACAACCGCAGCCGAAGCTGGAGGGGGTTCCCGGTGGGAGGGGATCTGCCCGGCGCGGTTACACCCATCGGCGAGGGAGGGAACTTGGCAGCGAACCACCCGCCGTAGGGGGAGGGACGCAGGAGGAGCAAGGGGAGGAGTCCGCAGTCAGGGCGGGCACGCCCGCGCAATGCCTGCGGCCTGCAGGGCGGCTCGCCATGTGGCTAGCACCTATTGCGCAATTTTCCATGCGGTCTCCACCATCTTTGCTCCGGGCGGTTGTGCAATTTTCCTCTCAGCCACCGTAATCACACAGGCCAGCCGTGTAATGTGGCGGGGCCACCGCGGGCACAACCGAGCATGCAAACGTAGGGAGAAGGGTCGGGGGAGAGTGCGCCGCGGAGTGATCAAGTCCGCAGCGATCGGGGGACAGGGGGAATCGGGGAAAGTCAGGGAGTCTGCAGCAGTCCCGCACATCCCGGCGGGTGGCTCCGCCCGATTCGCCGCACTGAGAGTCAGTGGGGTAGGGGGGGCACGGAGCCGGGGCGGATGGGGTAGCATTAACCGGAGCTCCTGAATTTTTCCCTTTTTCCTCCAAGGCATCACAAATTAAAATCAAAAGGGAAAAAATCTTAGAAACTTTGTGTTCCCCCGAACGAACTTTTTCAGCTAACTTTTCTCCAACTTCGTCCCAGAACTGAAGGGATGAGACCGAAGCAGCCGAAACTGAAGGGAAATTAATAAAAACCCATCTAATAAACTTAGCTAATTGCCCTCGATTAAAATCCCCTTTTCCCAAAACCAGGGTGTCTTTAATCTGGCAATAAAACTCCCTCTGCGGGCTAGAGGTACTATTTCCCATCTTAGCACCACACGTGCCACAGGCAGAGCCTTTAAACCCGAGGAAAACAGCAGGAAACAAAAGGGGTGGTGCAAGGAGAGCTCCGCACTTACTCTTACCACGTGGACTCTCCGATCCCAGGTGCGGCACCTCTGGTTTCTAGCTCCGAGCCCCAAAACCACTATCCGACAGCACGAACGAAAAATTCCTCAGGTTGGAACTCCAGCGGACCAAGTTTCCTCTTCTTCTTTGGAGGAGGAGATGCTCGGTCTCCCTTCAGAACGAATCCCGTAAAACCAGGACCCGTTCGTCAGAGCGGTGGCTGTGCGAAGGCGGCACCTGGCCACGAGGTGGTCAGGGACACTCAGCAGGGGACCACTAGCTGACTGTTGAGGGTTCCGAGTTCGGGTGCCACTTGTTGCCGATGGCATGGGCTGGACAGCTGACCACCAGGGTTTTGGTCAGCAGCCCGGCGGTGGCTACTGCGGGTGTCTTTGTCCAGGTTCACTGCAGTCAGGATCGGAATCCTCGGCCTCAGGCTGCACCTCCCATATAGGCAGCCACGCTGTGTCCACTGAGCCGGAGTTGATGCGAAGGGAGTGTTCCTCCGCCCCAAGCAAGCAGGCACACAGTAACACAGAGGTCAGCTGCCTGAGCTCAGGGGCCAAGGACCCCGGCACTCAGCAGGGCATCAGACTTTATTTTCCGAGTAACAACCAATCATTAAGGGGCACTGGGGAGGAACCAGGGAGGGACAAAGGGACAGGGGCCAACCGGGAAGGAGGAGGGGAGGGAGAGGGAGATACAAACAATACAATCACGAACTGAGTGACAGGGGTCGTCCCAGAACTGGGGAGATAGGCAGGAGTGGCAGGTAGCAGGGCCAATGATGAGAGGGCGACCAGCCCCCTTAGAACTCGACCCCTCTCTGGGGCAATCTATTCTGGACTCCACCCCAGGGGGAGTCCTAGTCCTTGGGTCTCCACAATTTTCTCGGGGGGGGAAAGGCTTTTATGGGTTTGGACCACCACCACAGAAAAGAGCCTTACAGAGTCTTGCAATGGGAGTATTGTCCTCTGATCCTCTCCGCTGTTGATGAAGGAGTCTTTTCAGGGTTTGGTGGGCCCTTTCTACGACCAGTTGTCCTGTGGGGGAGTAAGGTATCCCTGTGGCGTGCTTAACGCCCCACTGCTGAAATAAGTCCCTTGGCCTAGCTGAAACATAGGCCAGACCGTTTTCTGTTTTCACTTCTTCAGGGATACCCAGCATTGAGAATGCGATGAGGAAATGCTTAATGGCATCCTTTGCTTTCTCGCCCGAATGGGCAGAGGCAAACATGGCCCCGGAGAACTTGTCTATGGACACATGCACATATTTAAACCTCCCAAACTGGGGGAAGTGAGTCACGTCGGTTTGCCAGAGCTGGCAACTTCTCAGACCCTGGGGACTGACTCCCACACTGAGTGCTGGAATTTGGTATCTCTGACAGTTTGAGCACGTCGCCACTATTGCCCGAGCCTGCTCACGAGGGACATGGAACATCCTCATGAGGGCTGAGACGTTTTGATGGAAGAATTGATGGCTCAGACTGGCTTGTGCAAAGATATCTGGGATGTTGGGGGATTGCACAGCCATAGCTAAGGCGTCTGCCCTTCTGTTGCCCTCCTGTTGCCCTCGGCAATGGGTCCTGGTAATCCCATGTGCAATCTCACATGCATAACATGAAAGGGTTGCTCCTGGTGGGAAAGGAGATGAACTAGTCTCGAGAGCAAGTTAAATAATTTGGGATTGGACACCCCCTTCAGTAAGGCCTGTTCAGCCCTGGCAGTTACACCAGCCACATATGCCGAATCAGTGACCAAATTGAGCGCTTCTTTGAATTTTTCAAAGACCCTGGCAATGGCTGACAGTTCCGCAATCTGTGGTGAACCTTCCACCACCTGAACCTCAGATTCCCACTCCTGAGTTTGGGGATCCTGCCAAGTCATTACTGACTTGTGGAACGCCCCAGAGCCATCAGTAAAGACAGTCAGGGCGTTTAATGGAGTTTTACTTTACATCATTTTTGGGGCCAGATTAAAAGTGGTGTTGAACAGATGGTGTTTTAATTTATGAACCAAAATCTGGCCTGGGTAACTGTCCAAGGTGAACTGAAGGTGTTCATTGGTTTGGAGAAAGTCCTCCAAAATCTCTGCTGTCAATGGCATGCAAATGTATGTGAAATTGATGCCTTAGGTTTTAACTTTTATTTTTCTACATCAGGACTGCTCTAGTATATGACTCTAGGACTACATAAATTGTCAGCTAGTGTTCTGTTACTGTCATTTAGACGAAACAATTTCTCTCTGGGCCGGAGTTTCAAGGACATACTGTTTTTTCCAAAAGCCCAAAATGTAAACATCCATGGACAGCAGCGAAGAGAAGAAGGGGACAAACTAGGGATGGGACTTCAGGACCCGAAACTGTAATTGGACAATGGGTTTCTGATATGCAGATGGACCGAAAGTATATCTGTCCAAAAAACACGTGCTAGGCGTCTATTTTGGGTGTAGTCTCTGCGAGACTCCTGCATGGCCCAAAGTGCACCTTGTTTTTAATAAATACTTCTTTGATTCTTTTAACTCTGTCCAGCTTCTGTTTCAGGTCAGCCTTTCGTAAGGCATCAAAATCACACCCCGCAAGAGTGCGGAGCCGAGTCCTAGCTTTCCTTATTAATTTTGCCATCAATTCTTGTGGCGTAGTGATACTCTTGGACAGCTGATGGGGAAGAAAGATCCACTCTATGATGAGAAGTGAATCTTTCAACCCTGTGTCCCACTGAAAAATGAGTCCATGTAGGTCATGTGACCGATCCAGTAGAGTAAAACTGAATGGTAATCTGGGATCCATCCTATGAGCCTTGCGGGTGGATAGGGCATGCTGTACCTTACCAATGGCCTCCCAGGCCTCCACAGTGATGGTACGCGGCAAGTCCAGTCCCTCGCAGCCCTTCAGGAGGTTGAATAAGGGCGCAAGGTCTGCCGTCGTGAGTCCCAGTAGAGGACGTACCCAGTTGATGGAGCCACACAGCTGGTGGAGATCCCGGAGGGTCTTTGGGTCATCCTTGATGGTCAGCTGTTGGGGCACGATGGTTCTCTCGCCAGTGTGGAGTCCCAGGTAGGTCCATGGGCAGGTACGCTGGACCTTTTCAGGCTGTATTTCAAGCCCTGCCCTCTCAATTGCTCAGATGGCCTCGGATAAAGTCTTGTCCAAGTAAGTCTCGTCAGGGGCACAAACCAACACATCATCCATATAATGGAAGATAATAGCCTTTGGGAAGGCCTTCTGGATGGGTGACAGGATTTTTGCGACGTACCATTGGCAGATGCAGGCCCAGTTTTTCAAACCTTTGGGCATCACCCGCCAATGATAACGTCGCATTTGGGCCTCGTGGTTAACAGATGGAACGGAGAAAGCAAAACGAGGGGCGTCTCGCGGGTGTAATGGTATACTAAAAAAGCAGTCCTTAATATCAATGACCAGCAATTTCCATTGTCAGGGGAGCATTGAGGGAAAGGGTAAACCTGGCTGCAGGGGACCCGTGTCCTCAATGACCTTATTGATCTTGTGAAGGTCATGGAGAAGCCTCCACCTGTCCTTGCCTGGCTTGCGGATGACAAAGACAGGGGAGTTCCAAGGGCTATCAGATGGTACTATGTGGCCCTTGGAAAGCTGCTCCTCCATGAGGGACTCTAGAGCGTGGAGCTTCTCCTTCATAAGGGGCCACTGCTCCACCCGCACCGACTTGTTGGTGGTCCATGTGAGGGGTGGGGTGGTGCGCTCCTCAGTGGCCCCAACTAAAAATCCCGAGATGGAGGTGGGATCTCTAGCCGAGTCCCCCATTGGGACAGTAGGTCCCTGCCCCACAGCGTAAACCCTGGCAGGATCACAAACGGCTGGATGGATGCCGTGTGTCCATCAGGACCCTCAATGGCTATGTTATTTGTGCTCCTCTTTGACTGTGTTGTTCCCCCGACTCCCATGACCATCCCCGCAGCTGGTTTGAGACCCCACTGGGGAGGCCACTTGGCGTTTGATATGATAGTGATGTCTGCCCCAGTGTCAACCATCCCTGTCAAGGTGGCTGTGGCTTTTCTGTTGTGAAGCTTACAGTCAAGAGTGGGTTTGTTTTCCCCTACTATCTCAGCCCAGCAAACTGCTGGAATCCTTTGGTGTCTTGGATAGTCTGTTGGTATTAGGATAGCTCGTGCTACCACTTGTCCCTGAGACAGAAACCAGGGAGGGTTGGTACAAGTCACAGTGATATTAAACCCTTTGCCAGGATCCGCTTTGTGGATCTCAGGCAGGACAAACAGTTCCGGAGGGCCTGTCGTGGAATTCCCTATGATAAGCAAGTCTGTGGCAGTGTCCAAGTGTTTATTGAGGTGTACAGTTATGTGCTGTGGTGCCTCATGCTGGAATTGGTGTGCTCTTGCACTCACCACAAGTAGCCTCTTTTCTCCTTCCTGCCGTGGCTGGTGGTCTGGTGCGCGGTGGACGGCAGAGGAGGAAGGGATGGTGTTTGATTTGTTGTCTGCACGCGGAGCTGTTCTGCGCTCCACTGGAGGTTTCCCTGCTGCTGGTGGCAAGGGCAAGGGACTGCTCCTGGAAACAACAGGCTTAGAACTCACATTAAATTTGTGAGGCTTTGGACAGTTCTTGTCATAATGGTGAGGGCTACCACAGTTAAAACATTTTCTTTTGTCCTTATACAGTTCTTGTGATGCAGCCAGTCCTATTGCCTTTCTCTGGGAGGTCTTAGGAACCATAGGTTTCTCTGGCATTATATCTCAGCACACACCTCGACCATGTGCTCTATCGTGGGCTTGGGGCCCATGGGCAAAGCCTTTAATACCCTCTTGCACTCCTCATTAGCATTTTGTCTCGCTAGGGACCACAGGAGTTCCTTTTGCATATGGGTATCCTCTATTTGTTTCCCTACTGCCTCCTTCAATCTGTCTACAAAGTCCACAAATAACTCCTCAGGCCCTTGCCTGATCACGGAGTATGTTGCCCTCTGCTATGAAGGCAGGCGACCTGGTTCAAGGAAGACAGCACGGCAGCCCGGCCTCACCCGAGCTACTCGGGCCACAGACACACAGACACCAATGTGGTGGATGGTCAAATGGCCTTTATTATCTTATCTCATGAGGTTAAATAGTCTAGGGGGCTTCACTACGTCAGAAAGGGGACGGTGGAATAGCTAGGGTTAGTAAGGAGTGGAAAACTACTGGGGTTAGGAGGGGTTGCATACTTCGGGTGATCTCTTATCATGCAGGAATGAAGGGAGGGAGATTCCATGCTGCTCTTGCTTTCCGTCACATCGCGAGATCTTCCGTCCGCCTGTCCCTATCTACCACACTTCCCCCCCCTTTTTTCACAAATGAATGAGGTAGTCATAGATATATGCACTGAAGTGAGGTACGAGGTAGTAACTTGACAAGGGAAAAGGGGTTTGGTATACCTGAGTAGATTTCGCAAGGCAAGTTAGAAAAGTCTTGCGATTGGCAGTGTTTACAGTTTGGATTACAGCATTTGTTGATGTTCTAAAAACAGAATGTTGGCCCGTTCCAGACGGGTCTGGATAAAAGAGACTAGTTTGTTCAGCAGGTATGGTCTAAAGGTAAAAACTAAAAGTAACATTGCTAATGGACCTATCAAGGTGGAAATTAGTGTGGTGAGCCATGGTGATTGATTGAACCAGGACTCAAACCAGCTCTGTTGGGCTTCCCTGTCTTTCTGTCTCCAAGCTAGCCTATCTTGGAGCTCTGCCATGGAGTCTCTGACGACTCCTGTGTGGTCTGCATAAAAGCAGCATTCCTCTTTCAAGGTGGCACACAAGCCTCCTTGTTGCATGAACAAGAGGTCCAATCCTCGCCTGTTCTGCAAGACCACTTCTGAGAGTGAGGAAACTGATTTCTCTAGAAAGGAGATGGATTTCTCGATCTTCTGCAAGTCCTCATCGATGGTCATTTGTAGCTGAGACAGTCCTTGGTGTCGGGTCACAAGAGCTGAGACACCTGTGGCCGTTCCGGCTGCTCCCAGGCCGAGCAGCATTGCAATAGTTACACCTGTTATCAGTGCTCTTTTGTGGAGCCGGTCGGGTTTCTCAAAAAGGTGGTACATCTCTTCGTCTGTATGGTACAGGACCCTAGGAACAATTAGAACTTGGACACAAAAGTCAGTGGAATCATTGAGTTTGGCAAGAGACACACAAGGACTCACTCCAGATCGCTGACAAACCCACATCCCAGATGCGGATGGAACCACCCACTTATTCTTTCTGTTGGGCTTGACAACTTTGGTGCAGATATTGCCTTTTTTGCTAAGGTTGCATTGCTAAAACATCTGCCCCGACCCGTGACTTGACTCAGGGTGATTCCTCTGCGGGGAGTATCCCACCTGCACTGGTGAGGGGAGTCGGCTGTGGAGTAACTGAAGGGGATATTTAAAGCAACTCCTTCGTAGAAGGGGGGTTTAACATCATAGCAAAGCCAGCAGGAATCAGTTAGGTTCGGGTTGGATTCGTTCAGGGAAAGAAAGGTAGCTTCTAACATACGAAAGACTGGGTCAGAGTCAGACTTGGCTAAACTACTTATCTGGGAGGCATCTGCATGACCGATCAGGGTATCAGTGACTTTTGTGGGCAAGGCTTTGGAGTGGGTTGTGTTTTTCCCTTTTAGTACATCTTTAATAACTTTGTTTGGCCCAATCGCCCGGGATGCAGGGGGTTGGAGCTTGATAATTCGCACATTCACCCACTCTTTTGACCCTTGAATGACTACCGTCCACGTCCTGCCTGTGGCCCAACTAGGGTGATTTGGCTGCAAAACGGTCATGTTATAGTTAGTGCACCTCCGAGATTTAGGGATTTTATGATAGTTTCAATAGTATTTTTCCTGAAGGACGACAGGTTGTTTACAACCGGTTGGTGCCCAGGTGAACTGTAAAAATTCATCGGGCTTTTGAGGTTCCCACCCAGGTGTTGATGATCTGGCATTTGTATTGTGATTGCTTTTCGGCGTAATTTAAAACTTTATTCGTTTTCGTTTCAAATTGTGATAGCTCTGCTTCTTCCGACTCTGTGTCCCCGTCAGTTTCCGATAACTCAGTAAAGCTAGCGGAGCTGTTGTCGGACTCAGAGCCGGAAGTCGACTGCCAGAGCACTTCCGGGATTCCGTGCCTTTTCTTACGGCTCCGGCCCTGCTCCTCCCCCCGGATGTGGTGCCTGTCCCACCCCCTGGGCTTGCCCTGCCTCCCGCAAGGGGAGGGCTCTCCCTGAAATGGTAACGGCATTGAGCACGGCTCTTGACTGGGCATGCGCTCTCTGCCGCTCTCCCGTGCATGCGCGTTTGCAGCTCCCTCTTCCCGCGCGTGCGCAGCAGCGAACACCCGCAATCGTTGTTCGTTCCCGCCGCTGAAACCCTGGCCCCGCCCATCTCCTTGGTCGCCCGCGCCATTTTGAACTGCATAGGGTGGGGGAGGGGGGTTCACCCGCGCTCCCTCTCTAGCTGCCCTCTCGGTTTCCCTGGCTTCGGTTGTCAATCCCTCCCAAAAAGATCGCACGTATTGCTGCGCTTCCAGCGTTGGATCGCTAACCGGCGGCAGAGGGACGGGTGGGGAAACCGCGGACGTTTGGGAATTTTCTGTGGGAGGGGGTGGATCCGGCGGGCTCGGCGGAAGGGTCGGGAAGTTTTCTGGGGGCCCCGGGGCGTTTGGATTCGGGTCCGGGGAGGAGGGAAGCGCGCCCGGTCCCCGCGAACTCCGGCTCTCAGATAGACCGCTCTCAGGGTCGGTCTGTGTTATTGCTCCTACCCCTAGCTTAGGAGTAGCTAATAAACATGCACGTGCAGCTTTCCAAGTCTCTTGTTGTTCCAGCGCTTGGCGTAAAGCCGTTTCTACTTTCCTCCACGCTTTGAGACTTTTGCCGCTGCTTGAGGACTTCGTATCTTCTGCTAAAACATTGGTACATTTCTCCCACACCTCCGGGTGTAATATTTCTAGTGGACGCTCAATCGCCCCAAGCTCAAGGAGTTTTGCAATAGCAAGATAAAAATCCTTGAGCTTACACTTAATTCCCCACTGCTTATAAAGTAAACTCACGACCTTTGCGACGGTCTCCATAGTGACCGCGGGTCCTTTTGGGGACGTCTCCCCCGCCGGAAGTCAGCTTGGCTGCTTCAGCCGCTGTCTCTTGTCCAGGTGAATCCCGTTGCCCGAGCTCTTCTTCTCCTTTCTTCTTCTTCCCGGGTTTCGGCACCACTATGTTGCCCTCAGCTATGAAGGCAGGCGACCTGGTTCAAGGAAGACAGCACGGCAGCCCGGCCTCACCCGAGCTACTCGGGCCACAGACACACAGACACCAATGTGGTGGATGGTCAAATGGCCTTTATTATCTTATCTCATGAGGTTAAATAGTCTAGGGGGCTTCACTACGTCAGAAAGGGGACGGTGGAATAGCTAGGGTTAGTAAGGAGTGGAAAACTACTGGGGTTAGGAGGGGTTGCATACTTCGGGTGATCTCTTATCATGCAGGAATGAAGGGAGGGAGATTCCATGCTGCCCTTGCTTTCCGTCACATCGCGAGATCTTCCGTCCGCCTGTCCCTATCTACCACAGGACTAACCTATTGAAGAAGCAGTAGTGGACGGCAAACATAGCAATGCCCACTGCATTACCCTTTTTATATCATCTAAGACTGCAGCCGGCAAGTTAGCAGCCTGCTCCTGGGGTTTCTCAAAGTCCCCTTCCCCACACAGATGGTTCATTGTGAGATATGCCCTTAAATTGGCTTGCTTATAGCTCTCTAGTAGATCTTTCAGCTGTCTTTTCCAAGACCTTTCCCATATCCAGTACTGTGCAGAAGTGAGCAAACTGGTCATCACTGTTTTAATGTCACTGGGCACCAGTACATTGGTTGCAAATGTGGCACGCAACACACTTTTAAAATAAGACTCCCGTCCGAACTCCTTGGCAACCTTACACAACTCCCTTAGGTGTGCATATGGGAAAGGTTCCCACCACGGGTTTGCCCCTAACTGATTGTATGTCACTGGTGCTGCGAATAGTTCCCCCTCCTCTCCCTCCCTCCGGCCCTTGGCGCCCCCCCTTCCCACCACCAAAGCGTGGGAACCAGGAAGTATGTTGCCGAGGGGGGAGCCACTGGTGGAGAGGGTGGAGACTCTGGTGGGAGGGGCGGGGGCGTCCCAGCACCTGGAGCTGACGGGGCTCGGGGACAGCGGGGCCGAGCATCCGGGCACTCACGCGCGCTGCGGCGCCAGGGGGGGGTTTCCTGATGACAGGGGAGGTGCCCGACGCAGTTACATCTATCGACGCGGGGGAGGGACCTGATGGGGGACTAGCCGACGCAGGGGGTGGGACATGGGAGGAGTTGTCGGTCTCAGCAGGAAAGGCGGTGCAAAAGGAGCACAACATCGTGGAGCTCGCCTCGCGGTCTTTGGCACCAGCGGCGGCGGTGTCGGGCGCGTTGCAGCGCTGCCTGTCACCCCCACACGCATAGCAGAGCGCACACGGGCTCTGGCCCCTCCCAAGATGCAGGCAGGCTGCAGGAGAGGGCGGCGATGCCCAGGGCTCCACGCTGCTCTGTGAGCTCTCACCGCTGGCGGCCAGATTTTGAAACAACTGGGGGAAGCAGAACTGGGGAAATGGACGCAAGGAGAAGGACTGAGAGTGGTGAATTCGAGACGGGGTGACCAGGTCCGTTCCGACAAGGGGGCAGGGTAGATCGGGGGGCGTGAGGTAGATGGCAGCATCTCTGCATCTTTAGATGGGCTCCACCCCTCTGTTAACGTAGAAACACATAATCACTGGATGATTATATGCAGGTGCTTTTATTTGAAGAGCTCTGGGAATCAGGGGTACAGACAAACCCAAATCTGACTCCGACATGGATTCAAGATGTATACATTTTTATACCCTTTCCTTACATAACTGTTGTATAATTATATGTTAATCATTAACTTGATATTGTTCTATTGTGTATATTGTTTTCACCCAAGCATGAGTTTAAGCCCTCTCCCCACAACATTTCTCATGATTGTTGTTCCTTTCCTGTGATTCTGGTTGCGATCAAATAATTATTTTTACTTATATTTACTAAGCAATCATCGCATTTAACTTCATTGTCTACTATACAGGTGGGTATACAGGTGTAGGTTCACATGATTTTAGCAAAGACAATGCCCGCTCCAGTTCCCAAGGCCTACTTTAGCTACCGTGATTTTAGAAACGCTTTAACCCTATGCTATCACCTCGATCCTCCCTGCAAAGGGTCACTGGGATTGGAGGGACTGGGAGAGGACAGAGGGGCTAGGGTAACAACTAGGGATCCCGAACCTTTCATCCCTTTTTCCCGGCTTCCAAAATCCTCCACGGATTTACAAATAATAATAAGCAAAGGAAAAAACTTCCTGACTGAGTTATCTCCCATCTGGCTTATCAAAGTTAGCTTTTCCCCCAGAGTAGCCCAGAAATATAATAACTTAACCGAATCAACCAAAATGGTAGGAACATAAAGAAAAAGCCACTTAACAAAACGCCTTAAAAGATTCTTAAAATACTTAACTTTTCCCGCTTTTAGGGTATTTTTAACTTGGATATAAACCTCCCTTTGAGAACGGGACAACCCAGATCCCATCCTTAACTCTATTCACCCCCCACCAAGGGGAAAAGTAGCAACAAAAAAGTTTAAAGCGATAACGGGGCTCCCGGGGAGCTCTGCACTCACTTCTAACTGGGTGGATCTGTGCTGATCCCGGCTGCAATAGTCCGGCTTCAACCGGCCGCTCCCAGAGCAACAAAAACCCTTGGTGGTGGTCCCCTGATTCTCGACCGATCCTCTCGATCCTCCTCCAGAGAGGGTTGCTGGTCGCCCCTCAGAGAAAGCCTGATAAAACTCAGACTTCTCCTCAGGGAAGCAGCTCACTGGGTGCGAACTCCTGGCAGCTCCTGCTGCCAGGGACGCTTCTCCAGGGGTCTTTTTTTAAGTTCCTGTTCACGGCGCCACTTATAGCCTGCTCGGGGACTGTGCAAGTGGACAGAGACCGGCAGCGTGTCCCAGAAGCGTCCCTCGTGGAGCTGCTCTGGTGGGGCTGCTTTAGCTCCTGCTGCGGCACTCTGCTACCCTGCTGGTGGGCGCAGAGACAAGTCCTAGCAGGTCCAGGGGTAAAGAATAAGGGAGGGATCTTCTGTGGGGGTATCCGAGGACCTTATTAACAGTTCCTTGCTCGAATGGGTCCAGGGACAGAAGACCCAGAACAAAGAAGAGCACAGACTTTTATACAGCAACAAACAACCAATCAGCTGAGGGTCCAGGGGCGGGGGGGAAGGCGAAATAAGCTTACACAGTCCAATAAAGAGAGGGAAGGGGAGGAGAGAGACAACCACAACCAGTGGAGTACCGAGTAGCACAGAACCTTCTAGATACAGATACATATGTATAAGGGGTGGAGAACTGTGGCGGTGGTCCAAACCCATAAAACCCTTTCCCCCCCCGAGAAAATTGTGGAGACCCAAGGACTAGGACTCCCCCTGGGGTGGAGTCCAGAATAGATTGCCCCAGAGAGGGGTCGAGTTCTAAGGGGGCTGGTCGCCCTCTCATCATTGGCCCTGCTACCTGCCACTCCTGCCTATCTCCCCAGTTCTGGGACGACCCTTGTCACTCAGTTCGTGATTGTATTGTTTGTATCTCCCTCTCCCTCCCCTCCTCCTTCCCGGTTGGCCCCTGTCCCTTTGTCCCTCCCTGGTTCCTCCCCAGTGCCCCTTAATGATTGGTTGTTACTCGGAAAATAAAGTCTGATGCCCTGCTGAGTGCCGGGGTCCTTGGCCCCTGAGCTCAGGCAGCTGACCTCTGTGTTACTGTGTGCCTGCTTGCTTGGGGTGGAGGAACACTCCCTTCGCATCAACTCCGGCTCAGTGGACACAGCGTGGCTGCCTATATGGGAGGTGCAGCCTGAGGCCGAGGATTCCGATCCTGACTGCAGTGAACCTGGACAAAGACACCCGCAGTAGCCACCGCCGGGCTGCTGACCAAAACCCTGGTGGTCAGCTGTCCAGCTCATGCCATCGGCAACAAGTGGCACCCGAACTCGGAACCCTCAACAGTCAGCTAGTGGTCCCCTGCTGAGTGTCCCTGACCACCTCGTGGCCAGGTGCCGCCTTCGCACAGCCACCGCTCTGACGAACGGGTCCTGGTTTTACGGGATTCGTTCTGAAGGGAGACCGAGCATCTCCTCCTCCAAAGAAGAAGAGGAAACTTGGTCCGCTGGAGTTCCAACCTGAGGAATTTTTCGTTCGTGCTGTCGGATAGTGGTTTTGGGGCTCGGAGCTAGAAACCAGAGGTGCCGCACCTGGGATCGGAGAGTCCACGTGGTAAGAGTAAGTGCGGAGCTCTCCTTGCACCACCCCTTTTGTTTCCTGCTGTTTTCCTCGGGTTTAAAGGCTCTGCCTGTGGCACGTGTGGTGCTAAGATGGGAAATAGTACCTCTAGCCCGCAGAGGGAGTTTTATTGCCAGATTAAAGACACCCTGGTTTTGGGAAAAGGGGATTTTAATCGAGGGCAATTAGCTAAGTTTATTAGATGGGTTTTTATTAATTTCCCTTCAGTTTCGGCTGCTTCGGTCTCATCCCTTCAGTTCTGGGACGAAGTTGGAGAAAAGTTAGCTGAAAAAGTTCATTCGGGGGAACACAAATGTTAAAAAGGAGGTCCTGTCTCCTGTTGAAATTTAAAGATTTAATAAAAGGACAATAAAGGGACAAGGTATACGGTAAAAGGTTACAACATCCAGGTGATGCTGGGAACCCTTGGCACGGAGCCAAGATGTCCTGGGTTAGGCCAGAGGGGTCAAAATCTAGGAAGTGATCTGTGCTGCAGGAAGGAATACAACTTCCTTCCTGTGAGAGAGAGCCAATAATCAGGTAGTTTTAAGGATTGATAGGTAGGTGAACTAATTAAAAAGTGATCCGCCTTCGAGGAAAAAAACCATATATAAGCAGAGACTCTCTGATGCTCTTCCTCTTTGGATCTGCTGCTGCTGTGTAGAGAGGAGCAGCTCCTGCTTCTCTCGCTGGTAAGGCCCCCCCCCACCTCCTTCCAAAGGAGGGATGGGGGGGGAAGGGAGGTTTTACGGCTGCCGTGCCGCTGCAGCCGGGCAGGCATGGGGGAGGAAACGATTGGAATTTTCAGCAGATCCAGCTCAGCCCGTGTGTCAGCTACACAAGAGGGAGAGCCGGGCCAGGCAAGGACCAGGCCAGACTCCATCCAGCTCGGGCCAGGACCTGCCCTGTCACCCCGGGCCCAGATGGCCCTACCAGGCCGAGCCAGCTTGGCAGAGCCAGGCAGAGACTCTTGAGAGCGTCTGGCATCCAGCTCGGACCTGTTCAAGCAGCCCGGCAAAGAGCACGTGATCCTCACACTGCCGGAGAGAGAGAGACAGAGATTAACTCTCTCCATGCCTGGACTAAACTCACAGACACCCATCCTTCCTCGCAGAGAGAGGAACGAGTGAAGACATCTACATAGTGCAGCGCAGAGACTTTACAGTCAGTGAGGAAAGCAGAACTGATACTCACAAGGGGGTGCATGGGAAGTTGCTTCAAGAGTGAAGCTGAAAACTCTTTTGGAGAACCATGGTTGGGGACTGAGCTAATACATTCTCTGTAATATATGAAGATATAGTCCAAAGGGGGATGTGAGGTTCTTATTGCAGCCAATGAACTGAAATACCTAAGTACAGACAAGTAAGTGTTGAAAAAGTACAGCCTGATGAGAAACTAGAACCAAGAGAGGGGAGAGGCTGTGACCCAGAGCCCTGGTCCCGGGGAGAATGCAAGAGAACCTGAGTTGTCAGGAGAACCTGTGTTGCTAAGCACAGAAGAAGGGATTTTCTTTGTTGCTGCAATTGAACTGGGCATCCTTAAAACAGGTACCCTGTGGACTGTTCATAACCCACCCAAGTGGCTGTGGGAAGGCTACTGGTGTGGGAGAGATCCACCATTAAGCTGGACATTGCTCCGGGCGGCGGCTAATGGTGAGGCAGAAGACCCATAAAAACTGTATTTTTCTTACAGAAGATCCATGGTGTAAGCAAAAGAAACTTTTCTCCCTAAATGAACTAGAACAAGAGCTATTTCTGAGGTGGTAAACTGACTAGAAGTCGAAGTGTTGTCTTTTGTATGTTGTCAGGGAGAATGAAATGGAGAGGTGGGGAAGGAGGGGTGGTCTAGGGAGTTTGTTCTGGTTTTTCTTAGGTTTTTTTTTTTCTTTTTCCCTTTGTCTTAGATATATTAATAAAACTTCTTTGTACTTTATAAAGTTTGAGCCTGCTTTGCCTACTCCTAATCCTTATCTCACAACAAGCAATCAAGTAAATTTAGGTAAGTGTGCTGGCATTTAGCCACAAACCTGAATAGGCGAACTGAAACCACTACACAAGAGGACATCTGACATGGTGAGAGACTCTGTTTATATGCTTTTCTTATTGCATCAGCCTGTTACATATTCATAGACAAGTATACATATTCAAAGTTTTCTCCAAACTATTTTACATTTTCCAGGTACTCGTTAGCGTGGCTCCTCCTTGGGTCCGCCTTTTTAGAGCATGCGTAGTTTCTTTGGAGACTCCAATATCTTCTTTTGTCCACTGGTGTCCAGTCAGACGGTTATTTGTCGGTAGGGATATCCTGTCAGATGGTTCTTTGTCAATAGAGATATCCTGGGACAGGAGCCTGTTACACCCATGCTTATCCAACTAAGCAGGCGGTTTAATTATTTTAAGCTAGGTACATTTTAACACAGCTACATTAGCCACTACATTTAAGCTAAAACAAAAAGGCATTAAAGCATTAAAAATTATTATATTTCTATAACAAAAGCAACTTCCACAAGGACCAACCTCATACACATAGCATTCATTATTTGCGAAAAGCCAACACTATAATATGCATTTATAACAATCCCCCCTTTTCCTTTTTATAATTCATTTGGCTTGAGCAATAATTCTTCTTTTCTTTGCTCGTTTCTTTCATAGATTAATTTTGCTTCTTCAAAGGGGTCTTTTATATCTTTTTGTTTCTTCAATATCATTATCTTTTGGGCTGTCCCAGTTGTAGCCAATTTTGGGTCCATAGGCATAGTTACCACTAGCATACCTTGGACTACACTGGTGATTAGCTGAATAAAACAGGGGATCAAGCAAGGAAGAAATATTAACCCAGCTGTTGCACATAAAAGGAAGAAGCCTAACTTCTTCCACCATTCTATTCCCTACATATTATCCCACCAGCTAGGTTTTAGTATCAGTTCCCATTTCTGGATTGGTACATGGGATATTTTTCTGATTTCATTGGCTATATCTAGGACAGCCTGTCCATTGTCATCTATGTTCAAACAACAATCTGATGTATTAAATTTTCCACAAACACCCCCTTCTTCGGCTAACAAATAGTCTAAGGCCAACCTGTTTTGATTCACTGCACCTCTTATTTGGCTTTGTTCAGTCGCCAGTAATTTCAATGCCTTGGAAGTTCTGCTGGAGATTATTTCTACAACTGCTTGAAGTCTTATAATACGATTTAGCATATAAATGGGGGTTCGATATCCCCAACTCCCATCTTGTGCCCAAGTGGCTGGCCCATATACTTCCAGTATGCGTTCTGGGGGCCATTCCTCATCTTTCCACTTTTGATATCCTCCAATCCAATCTCTCTTTTCCCTTTTTAGGTCATCATACACTGGTACTCCTAACTGATTTCCATCTGGCTTTGGTAGTAGGAAAAATCCTGGCTGTATGATACCCAAAGTACAACTTCCTTTCCACCCAGAGGGGAGTTTTGGATATGCTCTTTTTCCACATATCCAGAATAATCCATCTGGTGCTTTCCAATAATCAATTTTTTGTTGATCCATATTTTCCCAAAATTTGGATATTTCTGGGATCCCGAAATAAGGATTCTTGCCTGTATCATTACATTGGAAGAGCTTGATATCACTTATATATTCACAATGTTTTTCTTTTGTTTTTTTATGGGTCAAATACAGAGTTGGTGCCTCTGGGATCCACTGCGTAAAGGTTCCATTGCTAACTTTATATCTCTTACACGGAGTGTGCCTGACTTCATTAACAAAATTCTTCCCAGTGCGCCAGAGACATTCTTCTATTACTGTTGAGCTTAAAATCCACCCCCCTGGTCTGTTTTCCCCTTTTAAGTTTGTCCGGTTCCACTTGAGGAGTTCAGCTGGACCCAAGCTACTGCCTTTCCATGGCCATTCCTCTGCAATCAAAGCCCCTCCACAAACCCAGCAGTTGGTTATATTAAGTTCTTTACTTATTCTTTCTCCCAGTTCCACAAACAGGTTTTTCCCAAGGTTTGAGAGATCTATTTCCTTTTCTAACTGTTGCTTGAGTCCCGTGTACCAATCTTGGAGTGGTTTTGATATGGGTGGCTTTGTTGGTTTTACTTTTTGGGGTATTAGTTGTTCTTTGACCAAATCCTGGACCCTTCCCTTAAGGGTAGATGTGAAACAAACCCATTTTTCCCCTTTTGGACATTCACTTCCTAATCTATTACCACTGTCTCCTAAGTTTTCTGTAACCCAGTATTTTTTCCCATTGTGTTCACAGGTACGTACTTTTGATGGGTCATAACAGTGGCTGTTGATATGGGTGTGAGAAATAAAAAAGGAACCTCGGTGTCTTTCCATGTAAAGCCTGCGGTAGCATGGGCGGCATGTGTTTGCTGGCATCCCAGAAGGGAAAAGAAGGAGTGAAAGAAAAAGGAACAATAGAGGTCCGGCATGGCTTATACCCCCACCTCCCATGCCTATGGGGTTGCTACCCACAGCAGGTGTATATATGATCTCCTCGGTGGCGAGTACAGCGGCCAACCAGGTCTTGCCCTCTATTTCCTGGTCACTTCCTTTTTGCCAATTTCCAAGCAAACCGCTTTTTACATTCCTCAATCGTAGTTTCCCACCGTTCCTCTGGTATTTCCCATTCAACAGGCACTAGTAATTCCCATCAACAAAGCAAAGTTATTATCTCAGTTTCTCCTAGGTCTGCCTGGAGAGGGGATAGATTTGGCACTCGACACTTTCTACAATGAGGGTTTCGTTTTCGTGAGCTGCAATACCAATTTTTCCCACAACTTAAGCATTTGTATTTAACCCAGCTATCATGTCCAGTATTGGGGTGAATCAGACAGGGTATATGGGATGGTACTGATGGAGGTTGCAATTCCTCCCCTTCTTTATATAAGTCACAGGCTAAGGCCAAAATATGAGGGCCTTCTGGCTGAAACAGTCCAGATCCTCCTGTTTGAAGCGGAAGTATTCCTCCCCAAGGTGGGTATCGAAGGTTTCTCAGAGTTTGTCCAGGCGGCACTTGAAACCACTGATATAAACTTGGCCTTATTTCCCAGTTAGGCGTGATTCTTTGTACATTCCTTAGATCATGTGGGTCCTCCCAGTTCATTACTCCCTTGCCGCTGCTTGAGAATTAACTTGGTATCACCCGGTTTTGAGGTTATAGTCCACACCTTAGGTTCCTCCACAGGTCCCTTGATTCTGCTAGCGTGGATCCACCTTCTTTCCCTGGTTCGGATCGCGGTCTCAGTTGTCAGTAGTGCCTGAAAAGGACCTTCCCATTGTGGAGTTAAAGATTGCTCTTTCCAAGTTTTCAGCAATACCCACTCCCCGGGATGGATATTATGGATTTTAAACTCTAAGAGTGTGGTTTGGGGGATTAGTCCTTTTGATCGCAAATCCTCGAGTGTCTTTGCAATTGTGGTGACATATTTTCTAACACTCATTTCCCCCGCTTCGTAGGTAGCAGTTTCATGTTGGGTGGTCAAAAAGGGTAACCCAAACATCATTTCATAGGGTGACACTCCCAGGTCTGACCTGGGTTGTGTTCGGACCCTTAATAAAGCCAAAGGCAAGCATTTAGCCCATGACATTTGTGTTTCAACCATTAGTTTTGTTAGAGTTCTTTTTAAAGTCTGGTTCATCCTTTCTACTCGGCCTGAACTCTAGGGGTGCCATGGGGTATGTAACTCCCATGTTATTCCCAAGGCTTTAGTTATTTGCTGTAAGGTTTTTGAGGTAAAATGTGTCCCTCTGTCTGAATCTATTCTATTAACCATTCCATACCTGGGAATGATTTGTTCCAAAAGGGTTTTACATACCACATTAGCTGTAGCTTTGACAGTGGGAACAGCTTCTACCCAATGAGTTAAATGATCTATAATTACCGATAAAAATTTCCATCTCTGTACTTGGGGAAGCTCAGTAAAATCTACTAGGATACTTTGAAATGGTCGCAAAGCTAACTCACGGCCTCCTAACTTTGTTTTTCTCATTACCTTTCTATTTACTTTTTGACAAATTATACATTTTTCTGTTACTTGTTTTGCTAATCCAAAGATCCCAATACACCCATAATTTCTTAAAAAGTGATCACATAGGGCTTGAGTACCCCAATGAGATTTTTGATGCATATCTTCTAATATTTTTCTAGTAAGAGGTTTATTAAGTAACTGCCTCCCAGCAGGAAGTTTCCATTTTCCAGACTGATCTTGTTCTCCACCTATTTTACTTAAATCTTTTTCTTCTGCTTCACTAAATTTTGGGATTTCCAATTTTTCTTGCTCTGGGGCCAGAATTAACCTAACCCTTTTTATCCCATTTTCTGCTGCATCTCTGGCCTCTTGATCTGCCAAATTATTCCCTCTTATTTCTGGAGTCATTCCCCTTTGGTGTCCTTTAACATGTACTACAGCTATCTCTTCAGGTAATTTTAATGCCTCTAAAACCTCTAAAATGAGTCCCTCATGCATCAGTCCCTTTCCTTTTGAATTTAGTAATCCCCTTTCTTCCCAAATTTTCCCAAAGGTGTGCACGACCCCAAAGGCATACCTTGAATCGGTATATATGGTCCCTTTCTTTTGTGCTAAATACTCCAATGCCCTTTTTAGAGCATATAATTCACAAGACTGAGCCGACCAGTTTGAGGGTAATTTCCCTTTTTCGATGGTTTGCATATTTTTCCCATCAACCAATGCATATCCTGATATCCTCTTTCCTTGTAAACATCTAGATGAGCCATCAACATAAATTTTTCCTCCTTCCGGGAGGGCTAGTTCCGCTAGATCCTCTCGAACTTTAGTTTGGTACTGTATAATTGCTAAACAGTTGTGTGTTAAGTCACTTTTCGGTTCTCCATATAAAAATTGAGCTGGATTTATGCTTTTATTAACTTCCAGTGTCAAATCATCACTGTCTATCAAAATTGCCTTATTTTAACATTCTAGAGTCTGTTAACCATTTTTCAGCTTTTTGATTTAATACAGCCCGTACAGCATGGGGTGTATATACTATTAGTTTACCTCCAAAAGTGAGTTTACGGCTTTCTTCTACCAGAATAGCAGTGGCTGCTACTGCTTGAATACATGAATACATACTGGACAGCCATGACTTACTGGATCTAGCAATTTTGATAAATAAGCAATTGGCCTTTTAACCCC